>VVHJ01064940.1:14904-34336 GCA_015107715.1 Tylochromis polylepis
GTGTGTTCTTTTCACCTTTTCCTACAAAAAAGCAACAGAAGTCTCCAAAAGAACAACAAACAAATAAAACAATAAGATTTTGTTCCTGTTTTTCTTTGAAGGAGGTGCTGACTTCAGAGAAATGTGCCCAGCACATCATTGTTCGGGGGTTGGTGCGTGTGCGCTGCGTGCAGGAGTTGGACCGAGTGCTGTATTTCATGACCAGGAAGGGTCTCATCAACACCGGTGTGCTGGCAGCAAAACAGCCTCTGCTCCCAGAAACGTACTACTCTGTGAGCGTCCTCATCTACACAAGATTATTACACATCTGTACCATCATGTAAAGTTTTTATTGTTTTTGTTATTATTTATATTATTATGCCTTTTAGCACCTTGTACATTTTATGATTTTATGCAGAAAAATGTTATCATCATCGGTGCTGGGGCTTCAGGACTGGCTGCTGCACGCCAGCTGCAAAACTTTGGCACTCAGGTAAAGAGCCTCATCTTGCCTGGAGTCTTGTTGCATCTCTTCCTTGATTGTGATCAAATGGTTAATTTTGCTTTGGAAGTTTCCTCATTAAGCGAAGTGACCCAGAACTCTGTGAGTAGAGAGCAGGATGAAGACCATACAAACATTTCATTTCTCTGCTGTGATCAGTAGCCCAGTTATTTATTATTGCCTCCGCCAAGAAGGTTGTTTTTGGTAGTATTTCTGTGCACGTTATTCAGTCTGTAAACGCGATAGCTCAAAGTTTTTAATGAATTCTTTATAAGGGTGTAGAGTGGAGTCAGGTTAGCAGTCCATTAAAATTCAACCTACTTTCACCAAAGCCTTGTAACTGAGAAAGTATTTATGTTTTGTTTTTTTTATATAAAGATTTAAAATATCATGTCATATCTGACCTTTGACCTCTCCCTCAAGGTCAGTCGATTGATCTGAAGGACAAAGTGATGATGGTTTTAAATAGCTCTATATAACTTTGTTTACAACCATTGTTTCTATTGACAACACATAGGGAATGATATATGGGGTGTTTTTACTGTTTACAAATGCTCAGTTTGTACTAACTGAGGGCATTATGCACACATGGCATAGTGTGCCAAGAAAATGTCCTCCACTCAGAGAAATGCTGCTCACTGCATATTTTCTTTTTTGGGCCAGATGGTTGTGTGGGGAAAATCCCAGTAGACTGAAATGCACAGACCAGCCCATCTGGCACCAACAGCCATGCCACGTTCAAAGCCCCTTAAATCACCTTTCTTATCTATACTGATCCTTAGTTTAAACTTCAGCAGGTCGTCTTGATCATATCTATGTGCTTAATTGCATTGAGTTGCTGCCATGTGATTGGCTGATCAGATATTTGCATTAATAAGCAATTGAACAGGTGTACCTAATGAAGTGTTCGGTGAGTGTATTTCACCCTGATGAGTTTTACTTACACTTTTCGTTTGTGTGGGCTTGCAGGTCGTGGTGCTCGAGGCAAGAGACAGAATAGGTGGTCGGGTGTGGGATGATGCCTCTCTGGGTGTCACTGTGGGTCGAGGAGCTCAAATTGTCAATGGCTGTGTAAACAACCCCATTGCCCTGATGTGTGAACAGGTGAGAATGAATGTGCTGAACTTTACCCATTTCTGATAAATCTTAAGTCAGAGCTTTGCAAAAGTTTCAGTTTTTAATGCCAAATTATTTTTAAGGCCCCATTCCTCTTTGTAATGAATGCAGAAATGCAGCTTCAGTGTTGCATTATTGAAAGGACTGAATGGGTTACAGGACACTTTGGGAACTCTCCAAGTTCATACTCTTAGAAGTTAATATTTTGAGACTGTGCCACCTGTGTTCCATCTTCTTCACCTGCCATGGTGAAGCTAGGGGTGAGATATGCCAATCACAGTTATGTTTTTATGTTGTATATATTTAAGTTTACCTTTTTACAGACTTGTCCATGGTCACAGTACACAGACATGCATTGTTTTTATTTAGCTCCGCTGTGCTCTCTAGTTTTGGAACCACTGTCTGTTTAAAACAAAAACAAAAATAAATACATTTTTAAAAAAATTTAATTTTTTTTCTTAAAATAAATATTAAATTTGATAAATAACGAACACTACTTTAAGGTGTCCCTATGTGATTTCTCTCCTGCAGTTGGGCATCAAAATGCACAAGCTCGGAGAGCGATGTGACCTCTTTCAGGAGGGAGGGCAGGTTACTGACCCCGCCATCGACAAGCGCATGGACTTCCACTTTAATGCCATCCTGGATGTGGTGTCAGAATGGAGGAAGGACAAGTCCCAGAACCAGGACACACCACTGGGAGGTGCTGAACTATCACAGTGTGTTTCACTGAAGCTCCTTTTGCTAATTCCTTTTGATGAGAATTCCCAACTAACAAATAAGATCATAAAATCATCAGAGAAGTGTTTACTGAGGTCACAGATTAACTGAGTAGTAGGATAATTTCCCTTAAGACTTCTTCTGTGCAAGTCCTTTCTTTAATGAAATGAGTCGCCCCCTGCTGGCCAGTACAATGCATTTTTAACTTTCACATTGGCTTCATGTTTCAGATCTGAGCTCTTAAGTTCATCTTTCATATTTTGGAGGAGTTGTGCTCCTCAGCAAGAAACAGGTCTGGGGAATATTTGTGTTTATGGCATTTTCTCACTATAGAAAAGGTCCAAGAAGTTAAGAAGAACTTTCTCCAGGAGTCTGGGATGCAGTTCAGTGAGCTGGAGGAGAAGGTGCTTCAGTTTCACCTCAGCAACCTGGAGTTTGCCTGTGGAAGCACATTAGACCAGGTCTGGAAACAAAACTTGAAAAGAGCTCTGAGATGTTTTTTGTTTTTTTTCTATCAATATAATTCAAAGGATTTTTTATAATGAGTTTAACAGAAAGGTCAGGCTGGGGGTTTATTATGATGAAAACTGTGACTTCCCACATCGGAAATTATTCACGCTCTGAGATGACTAATAAGAATTAGTCTGTTTGAGGTGTGAAGTTTGTTTCTTGTTTTAGTGGAAAATCTTTCAGTGTTTCTGATCCCTTAAGAAAGAAATGTTAAGGTGACTGTAGTCGAACATATTGTGTTTTGTATTTGTGAGGATTTATATATTTATGTAAACTGTAAGCACTGGGACTGAAAGTGAATTAGGATTTTTCTGGCTTTTTAAAAAAAAATTTTGTAGGTATCGGCGAGATCCTGGGACCACAATGAATTTTTTGCCCAATTCTCAGGAGACCACACTTTGCTCACCAAGGGCTACTCTGTTCTACTCCACAAACTGGCCGAGGGCCTCGACATCCGCACAAAGTGTCCAGTCTGTATTCCAGTTTGTTTGTTTTTTAAACTCTACATTTTACCTTGAATCCACCTGCATTGCCTTCTTGAAGTCTCTTGATAGATAAAAGTTTACTTTTTAAAATTCTAGGTTCAGGCCATTGATTACTCAGGTGACATTGTCAAAGTTACCTCCTCTGATGGGTCGCAGTGGACAGCACAGAAGGTAAAACATCTTTGCTGTGATACTGTATGGTTTCTGTTATCTGAATACAGAATCTTATCATCTCAGTTAATCTTTTAGTTACTCTAACAGCCTAATGTCATCTTTCAGGTCCTTGTTACTGTTCCTTTGACTTTGCTTCAGAAGAACCTGATTCAATTCAACCCTCCACTTCCTGAAAGGAAACTGAAGGCGATCCACAGTCTGGGAGCGGGTATAATAGAAAAGGTCATTAAAGTTCAACTACCCTACTGTGGTGCATTAGAATAAAAAGGATGAGGAAGTTGCTTCCTGGTAGTTGCTCATATTTACTCTTCGTTCTGTGTGCAGATCTCTCTTCAGTTCCCGTACAGATTCTGGGACAAAAAAATCCAAGGAGCAGACTACTTCGGTCACATCCCACCAGGTCTTGAAAAGAGAGGCATGCTCAGTGTCTTCTATGACCTGGATCCACAGGTGTGTTTTTGTTCTTGTGTTGAGCAGTTTGGAGACAAAGTTAGAGAGGCAAAGCTAAGGTGGTTTGGACATGTGCAGATGAGGGAGAGTGAATGTATTGGTCAAAGATGGTGAAGATGGAGATGACAGGCAGGAGGAAAGGAGGAAGAGTAAAGAAATGGTTCATGCATGCAGTGAAGGAGGACATTCAGAGTTTAGGTGCAACAGAAGAGAATGCTAGAAATAGGGTAAGATGGTGGCAGATGATCGACCCATCAAAGAATCAGCCGAACGAAGAAGAACTTTATCCACGTGGCCAGAAAAGATCTTCCTGCTCATCATGTAATCACACACGCTTCTGTCAGGTACACCACAGGAACTTAGAGCTGCTGGTGTTAGGCTGCAAAATGGTACTTCTATTTAAATTGACAATAGTGTAGAAAAAGATGGAGGAGAGTAATGCAGAATCTAATGGTTTAAATGTGTGTTTGTGTAGAGGAAGCAGGCTGTGCTGATGTCTATTATCAGTGGTGATGCTGTTTCTTCTGTACGGGACGTGGAGGACAAAGAGGTGGTCAATGAGTGCATGAGGGTACTGCGGGAACTTTTCAAAGACCAGGTAATTCTTTTAAATTTTATTTATAAGCAGGGAGGAGGTATTACTTGAACTTTTATTTAGAATAGTGAACAGTAAGAAAAACAGTCGGGCTGAAATTGTTTGTTATGTCAAAACTGTATAAAAAGCATTATAAGAAAGAAATATAATGCTCAAAGAAAACTGAGCCGAAATCTGAGAGAATTGTGTAGCAGCAAAGATGGTTTTACAAGTTTAACTCCTAAAATCTTTCAGGAGTTCTACTTAGGAGTTTAGAAGGTTAATTTCAACAGTCACAGGAAATTAAAAACTACATTTTAAAGAATAATAGGAGTATTTTAAAAGGGGGAAAAAAAAATTAAAATGATAGAGAACTCCATCTCAAATTTGGCATATGATATTACCAGAAACTTTCCTATAAAGTTGATTTGGATTTGGTACCTGGTGTTACAGCTGGGGAAATATCACACCGAAGTAAGCTCCTCTGTCAGAGATAAAAATATTTATGGACTTAAAACATCCATCAGTCAATATTCATAGAGTCATAGTATCAGATATTTACACAAAAAAATTGAACAACTTAGCTTAAATATTTATTTATGTTTTAAGATACAGGAATTTAAAAAAAAAAAAAGTCATTCTGTAAGCATCTGTACAAGGGCGGAAAGAACACCTCTACCTTCACCCATTAAAATATTTTTTTTGGCTGACCTGAAATTTTGTATAATTACTAATTAGAGGTGTATTTATTTATTTATTTTTCCCCTGGATTCCTTTTTTTCATATTTCCTTTAGTCCCCAATGCTCTCATTTAAGTTCAGATTTATATGTGCATGTATTTAGGAGGTCCCTGAGCCAGTGAATTTCTTCATCACTCATTGGAGCAAAGACGTCTGGTCTCAGATGTCCTACAGCTTTGTGAAGACAGGGGGCAGCGGAGAGGCCTATGACATTCTCGCTGAAGACGTGCAGGGAAAGGTGTTCTTTGCTGGCGAGGTAAGACTTCTCATTTTTACCAAATGAGTCCAAAAACTTCAGGTTTTATGAAGTGCTGCTGAGGCATTTATTTCATTTCTATTTTACATAAATGTGTTTTGCATTAACATGATCCTGCTGTGGCTGTATGGATCACACTAACTTTGCATTTTTAATCTTTGTTGTAGAAATTCATTGAAACAGAGTCACACACGGCGTGTAATAGCTAGACCATAGTGAGCTGCCTTATGTTTCAGTTATTTTTACAGGAATCATTTTAAATATTTGGTTTAGAGTCTGACTGAACATTGACAGAAATCCTCCACCTTGAGGGTGACTGTCTGGAAACTCAGCTGCTAAGCAATGGCAGATCATTCCAAACAGCAAGTTCATTTTGACGAGCAGCCTTTTGGGTTACTGCTCGTTTCCTTGGATCTCTTCTACAGAGGCAAGAGTTCAAAGTTTGTGTGACCCACAGACATTCTATATTTAATCACACTATCTGTCATCTCTTTTTCAATCCAGCAGATTGAGGGGAAAAATTGAATGATATTTGAGTCTCCAGTAATTGATGTCCAACAAAGATTTCTATTCAAAGATTATTTTTCTGATGTTCTAGAGCTGTTTAACACTAAAACAGACCTGAGTGTATAAGGATGAATTTGCTTATGATTTGTTGCTTAGAGTATCTAAATTCATTTGCTCATTGCTTTGATGTCTTTCCTCTGTAACGGGTGTATCAAATTTTATTACAGTGATTTTAATTTAATCAAGTCTTCCAGTAAGCTGCTCTGCTCAATAAGACTGATCTTGGAGCAGCAGTCATGCCTCTCATCCTTCTCTTACGTTGTTTTCCTGCTCTCACAAATAAAAATGTCTCTTGTTGTGGAAATGGTCACTATACACTTAAGGGCCACTTTGTTAGGTACACCTGTTCAGATGCTCATTTTGGAATGTAGAGATGGTCAAGATGACCTGCTGAAGGTTGAACTGAACATCAGAATGGAGAATAAAGGTAATTTGAGTGTATTTGAATGCAGCATGGTTGCTGGTGCCAGACAGGATGGTCTGAGTATTTTCATAACTGCTGATCTGCTGAGATTTTCCCCTGTTTAGGGTTTACAGAGGTTTGAAAAAGAGAAAATATCCAGTGAGTGGCGATTCTCTGAGCAAAAGTGCCTTATTGAGGTCAGAGGAAAATGGCCAGACTGCTTTGAGCTGATACTAAGGTAACAGTAACTCAGATAACCACCCATTGTACCCAAGGTAAGCAAAAGAATATCTCTGAATGGAAAAACATGCCAATCTTGAAGTAGATGGGCTACGGCAGCAGAAGACCACACACACAGGAACAGGAAACTGAAGCAACAATTCTCACAGGCTCACCAAAACTGGACAACAGAAAGTTGGAAAAGTGTCGTCCGATCTGATGAGTCTCGATTTCTGCTGTGGCCTTCAGATGGAAGGGTCAGAATTTGCCGTCAATGACATGAAAGCATGAATCCATTCTGCTGTGTATCACAGGTACAAGCTACTGGTATAATATGGTAAGGGTGTTTCCTGGGCACACTTTGGACCTCCTTGTACCAATTGAGTATTATTTTATATTCCGTAGCCTACCTGAGTATTGCTGCTGATTATGTCCATATGGGTACCTTAGTGTATTCACCTTCTTATGGCTACTTCCAGCACGATAACACACCATGTCACAATGCTCAAATTGTCTCAGGGAGTTTTTTTTTTTTTTCTCAACATGACAGTGAGTTCACTGTACTCAAAGGGCCTCCACCGTCACCAGATCTGTGCCACAAAGACTTAAGGCACCTCTGAAGACAAAAAGGAGGTCCAACACAGTATTAAGAAGATGTAGCTAACAAAGTGGCCATGAATGTATATGGGTATTTTTAAACTAGCTCTCTCTGTCCTTGAAATGTCCTTTTAATGAATTTTGTTCCCTAATATCAGGCAACCAACAGACACTTTCCTCAGACTGTGACAGGAGCCTACCTCAGTGGTGTCAGAGAGGCCAGCAAGATGGCCGCTATGTAACCTGTCACTCCCAGAGCACTCAACACCAGCATGAACTCACGGGTTGCACCAAACAACAGACCATTAATAAAGTTGGACTGTGTTGTCTCACTTGCTCCACTTGAAACACTGTTTTGCTGTACTGTAATGTATCTGACCAGCAAAGTGTAGTGAATGATTTTTCAGTAGCAGGGTTAAGTGGGGTTCTCTAGGGCCTAGCTCTACATATCTAACAAGTGCTTTTTATTTATATCAAAATCCAACAGGTACCATGTTGGTGACAGGATGCAAAAAAAAAAAAAAAAAAAACTTATTAGGAAGTCTGCATAGCCCCTATGCAGCTTTGCCTAACTCTCCTGTGCTGGAAACCAGGATGATGTTTTGTTTTAATAATATTTGTTTTTAGCAATGCATGAAACATTGGCAAATCTGAGTGATCTGATCATAAACTTAACTGAATATAATTTAACCTCCAATCATCAGGTTTTAAGTGATTATGGGATACTTGTAACATGTCTTCTTTGAGAATTACCAGTGTTTTATACAACTGTAGTGATTTGACTCATTCTATTTGTGATTCACATGTTGCTATAAATGGTGAAATTGAATGGATGAAAAGTTATATATAAGTGTGTGTGTAGTAGAAGTCCCTCTACAGTAGCTCTTTATTTAAATCAACAACAACAAAAAAGAAAAAAATCACCTGTGAAACATTTAATGACCCTTTGCGCTAAGGTTGATCACTAGGTTGTCCCCATATTTTCTCAGGGATGCAATCAGGACACTTTTCACCCATCAAGCTAAACCTAATGAGTAATATAGTAAAATGATGAGAACCGACAGTTTTGAAGGCAGTTTTTGTGAAGAAAAAACATAACTAACCAAAGTATTAAAACTCCACATTGCTCTTGTATTTATTCTTGAACAGTTAATTTCCTGAAAATTGTTGAGCAGCACAAACTGTTCTCACTTTTTTTGATTAATATTGACTGATGATGTTTTCTGTGTAGGTTCATATCATTGTCTGGATCAGTACATTTACAGTATGTGATCATGTCCTGTTTGTCTGTCATTATAGTGCTCCAGTATTTATCTTGTATGTGTGTAATAAACTGAGCTACCAACTGCCACAGTAATCAGGTTTACTCATGGATAACTTTTTTTTTTTCCTTCTAAAGTCACACTAAGATCAGTATTGTATAGCGCTGTGCAAATGTTTTGAGTTATCCCTCATTGCTTTATGTTTTGCTTCCAAGGAGACAGACTTTCTTCTAATTTTTTTTCAAGGTCTTGAGTAGTAGTTCTCCAGGCTTTTTGAAAATTTTCTTTGGGCATTGGCTGCTTTTTCACTTTTTTTCAGTCCCTATATTTGACCATTTTCAGAGTAATGTTTTGTTTATTGAACCACTTAACAATATGAATAATTATGGATAATTCTTAATATTATTTTTTTATATTAATAAAAAATAACCAAGTTTATTTTGAGCAAACGCTGATTAGTCTTACTACTCCTTAAAAGGTTAGTCGACTTTGTCCCCAAAAAAGTAAGCATTAATAAATAAATAATATTTTATTAATAATAAAAAATAAATAGTGATGGAAGCAAGACTGTGAACTTCTCTCATAGATATTTTCCTTTTGTCACACTCTTATTGTCTTCTATAGATTTCAAATCCAGAATTCCTTGTGCGCCATGTCTGACTCTGGTTTAGATTAGTTGCTAGGTTTTGTTGCGAGGCAACCGTGGAGCCAATAGACGAATGACGTTAATAAGCGTCATCAATTCGCGCCCAAGTGCTTTCCCTCCCCAAACTAAAGCGGAAGTAAACAAATCAAATATGAACTGGGACCGTATTACACCCATTATTACAGAAACTGCTTGTTAAACTGTAGCTTTAGGTTGGGGGACCAGTTCTGTTAATATCGGCTCATAAATACATCCTAGCGGCAGCTGAAACAAACCTTTACCGCCACCTTTACCCCACAGCGACGATAACAGTAAAACCAAGTTGGCGCGTTTTGGATGAAGAGCGATATTTGCTTATACTGACCAACATAATGGACTGTAGCACCGCTGACCTGCACGCTAACGTGGCACACGACTCTCCAGGTAGCCGGATGCTGTTCTTAATTTTACCTGAAGAGGCAGACATGTTATTGAACTGCGCAGCTAACTGCTAACTTAGCTTACAACTTCGTGGTAAAGCACCCACGCCACTGCTGCTAGCTTGATTTAAAAGCGTTAAAGATGAAAAAGTTTAACCTGATTTAATTCAGTAATTTTTTTTTTTACGGTGGGTATGGTTTAATCTGAGATTTTTAGTGCTACAACAACATCACTTTTGTACACCAGGCGTACTTCTGGTATTAATGGTAAACTGTGATGGAAAATGGAAACTTAGCTAAATAGTACACTCTTCTCCTCATACTATAGTTACTGCACGTGTAACTACACCACATTCACGTGTACATTTTGCTTTTGGCTTTGGAGATTTTAAATTTACATAAGAAAATATGTGCCTTTATAGTAATACATAATTAAATAATAATTAAATGCCCAGTAATTGATCAAAAATAAGTCTAGCTAAGATTGGCTCAGTGTGGACCAGATATATTATTGAGTGGTTGTATGCTCATAGGTTACTATCAGGAATGTATTCAAAGGGAAAGAAAGGACAGAATACTAGGGATGTAAGGCATATGTCAGAAAGAGATGGCAAAGGAAGGCTAAAAGTGAGTTTTGTATGAGGCTGGACACTACGGATGGAGAAAATGGGCCAGGGGGGAATTAGTAAGGAGTAACTGAGGGCATCTATGAAGAGAATGAAGGGTGGGAAGAGATGAGGACATGACACACCTATGGAAGTATGGAGAAGTCTAGGAGAGAGTGTCTTGGAGAGTAAGAGGATGCCTGAGGGATGGAGAAGACTGGTACTGATTTTCAAGAATAAGGGCAATGTTCAGCGCTGTAGTAACTACAGAGGGATAGAGTTGATGAGTCATACTGCTATGGGAAAGAGTTGTTGAAGCTAGGCTGAGAAGAGAAGTTATGAGGTGACGATCTGTGAGCAGCAGTATGATTTCTTTCTGAAAAATAATACTACAGATGTGGTGTTATGAGAGTGTTGATGGAGAAGTGTAGAGAAGGTCAGATAGAGCTGTACTGTGTCTTTGTGGATAAAGAAACCATATGATAGGGTTCCAGGAGAGGAACTTTGGTACTGCATAATGAAGTCAGGAGTGGCAGAGAAGTATGTGATGGTAGTGGAGGACATGTGTGAGTAGAGTGAGATAGTGGTGAAATGGGTGGAGGTGGGATTACATCGGGGATTGGGTCTCAGTCCTTTTTTCTTTGCAGTGGGCTCATGTACAAGGTCAGACAGGAATCTGCGGAGTAGGGAGCAGATGGAAGAAGGGTACAGTGGGTAGTAGCAAGTGTAAAATGGGTGATTTGTGACAGAAGGACAGTAGCAAGTGTGAAAGGGAAGGATTACAAGATGGTTGATTGATTTATTGATTGATCATTTATTTTGAGCGTATGTGTACATATATACAGGTAGTGAGTCCTGCTATGATGTATGTTTTGAAGATGGTGGTCCTGACAAAAAGACAGGACGAGCTGGAGGAGGCAGAGCTGATAGTATTAAGATTGTAATGGGCATTAACCAGAATGGACAAAATTAGAAATGCGTACATCAGAAGGATGTTAGAGAAGGCAAGGCTGAGATGGTTTGGACATGTGCAGAGGGGGATATCTATGGATGGATATATTGGAGGGGTTGGTGTGACAGAGGAGATTTCTAGGAAAAGGGTGAGATGGAGGCAGATGATCTGCTGTGATGACCCTCAAAGCCAGCAGCTGAAAGAAGAAGAAGATGATGATGTACACAGGTTATGATAAGAAAGGGATGCATTGAGAAAAATTAAAGGTCAAAATTGGATTTTTGTATAGAAAGAAACACTTGTTTCTCATCCATCATTGCGCAATCTGCAGATTTATTTTTTATTTTTATTGTGATATTGTTTATATGGATGATCCTGCATCAGATTTGAAGCCTCTTGATCCTCAGTATTGTTGTGCGTTGCGTTTTCTGCAACTACCTTTGAACATCGTGTTTTATTTCTGAACATGTATATTGTGTTCTTCTCTGTCTGTCCGAATTTTTGTATTGTTTTTTGTCTTTGTTGAAAAAGAGATCTTGATCTGAGATGACCTGTTAAAAACAAAGAAAAAAAAAGGAATTAATCGTAAAAATAATCAGGCTGTCGTGACAAATGAAGGTGAATGCAATAAGAAATCATAATATGAATGCTGTTTTTTAAAAAAAGAATCACAATTATGATCTGATCTTTGAAAAGATTTCATATTAAGTATCTTATCCCTTTTGCTAAAGTAAATTTAACTACATTATAACATTTGCTGTACCAAAAAATACAACTCTTTACTGTTATTTATCCCACTGTGTCTCTGACTAATCAGATGAGAGCTCCAGCAGTGATGAGGACTTAGTGCCTCTATCAAAGCTGCTGATGAGGCAACAGAGTGATGAGAAGGAGTCATGTGACAATACCCGCAGCTTATCCTCCAACTCCAATAATAAATCAAAAAAGGACAAAGGTGATGATAATACCAGCTCTTTTATTAGTAAAAGTGTTTACATTAAATATTTCTCCGACCAATTATTTGGTTACATTTTGCATGTTTATATCTTCTCTCACAGCTTCAGATGGCTCTTCGGATGATGAGCCGCTAGTAAAGATGAGGACAAGCCTTGCACCACCTAAGAAACAAGAGAAAAAAGAAAACACACCACCCAAATCTAACAGCACAAATAACAAGAACACAGGTGACCACATGTTCTTTTCATCGTTTGTTCTTCTGGCTTGTGTCTGGAGTGAATGGCTTCACATTTTTGCTTTCTGTGTTTAAATATAGATGAAGACTCTGACAATGAGCCTTTGATAAAAATTGCCAAAGTGTCCTTGAAAGCTGTGAAAAAGCCTCCCTCAGTTCCAACCAAAAAAACTGCTGGTAGAAAGAAGAAAGGTGAGATGACTTTCTCTCCAGTGGACTGGGGTATCATCAGACATCTGCTATATCAGATACTTAGTTTGGAATTCCTTTTCTCACACAGAGTCACTGGGCAAGGACGACAGCTCCGATGATGAGCCTTTGAGTCAAGCTGCCAAGAAACATCAGTCACGGCATGAGAGAAAAGCAGCTGCTGAAAAAGCAAGCCCGGTTACCAAGTCCAAAAGAAACGCTGCAAAGAAAAAGGGTTGGTTTGAAAGTTTGAATTCAGCTAAAATGAAAAAAACCCCACAAGACTTTTATTGAATTAAAATAATTTGTTGCTCTTTCTTTTAGTGAAATATACTGAGACGTCCACTGACAGTTCAGATGATGAGCCACTGGCAGCGATAAAGAGGAAGTCATCAAAACATAAAGGTAGGCATCCTCTTCATTAGGCCGACCGCAAGGATTGATTTTAAGTAGGTTTTAATTATAGGTAGTTTAGTTTTTAGCCTCTTGGATTGACAAAAAACGCTTCATTTGCAGACAGCAGCTCAGATGAGGATGTGCCCCTTGTGGACCTCATTGCCAAGAAAAGGAAGCCACTGAAGAAAAACACAAAGAAGAGCGCTATAAAACGAGGGCGAGCATCAAACAAGAGAAAAGGTACTCTCCCAGCACTGATGGCTTGAACAAAACAAAGAAAAGTTTAAAACATTTTCAATCTTTGTTTTGGCAGAAGTCAGTGATGAAAGCTCAGATGAAGAACCCTTGATTAATCTTGTGAAAAAACCTCGTGCTAACAAAAAACCCAAAACAAAGGCTCCCACTCCAAAGAAGAGGAGCACGCCTTCCAGGAGTCCAAGAAAGAAGCCAGGTAAAGACTGACCACACCACTTTGAGCCAACACTGACAACACAAATGGTGGACGGAGGTAGGATGGGCGGGATTGTTGCTTTGATAAACAAAATTACAGAAGTCACTCAACTAGTCTTTAAAATTTTGTGTTATTTTCTCATAATTTCAGACTGTTATCTCAAGTTTCAGGTTGTTATATCAAAACTTCGAGTTAGGTATGTCAAATTTTTAAACTTACTCAGAAGTTTGAGTCAGTATGTTGAAAACTTCAGCTTGGCTCTGCTACACAACATTTATTTATTTATTTTTAAATTTTTAGTGGTAGAAACAAACCTCCATACTGCTGCATTGATTGTAGTAACAAACGTCCATCTTACAGCTTCAGAAATGTTAAATAATTCGTCACAAAAAGAAAAGCCCTGTGCCTTTCAATCGGCTGAATATTTGATTTTGAGCTCACATTTTTCACTCTGCAGGCAACATTTTATCAATAAACAAGGAGGACAATTTGTCTTCCTTCAAATAATAATTTTCTCAAAGCCAGCAGACTCACGCTCTTTGATCTGGAGACTTTCTAGAGTCTACGACATTAAATTGCATAAGTGACACTAGGAATGTGCTAAAATCTTAGCCATGGTAACTTTAACTGCTAACTGACACGGGTGTAAGCATTAGCTAATGAGCCGTGGTTCATTTAGAATTGATCAGTCTGATCGATGCATTTTAATGTCTTCCCTCTCTGCTGTGGCTCTGATTGGTGGATAATTTTGATGTGTTTTCACAGGAAAAGCTTTCTAGTTAACCTGTTAACCTACCAGCATTTTAGCAGCAAGCACAATCCCACCGGTTTAGTTTTTAAGTAATTAATTATGTTTGTTTTTCACACAATTTCAAATCGAATTCGTCTGTAAATATTGCTTTTCTCATGTATTCATGTTAACTTTAAATTAATATCGCTTCGGATTCATCAGATAACAGTTCAGGTGACAAACCTTTAATGAAGGCAGCTAAGCATCCACAAGTGACCAAAACCCTGACAATCGTACTCGAGAGGTGTGATGCTGGACACGCTGGGGCAGCAGGAAGCCTAAAGAAAGCCAGCACAGGTACAAACCGTATACCAACTCATTACTGATACTGCAGTAAAATTAAAGCAAATAAATAACACAGTTATCTTATTCATCAAAGCAGAAAAACATGTTGCTGAAAAGCCCGAGAAGGAGGACTCGGCCGGTTCAGAGGAATCTTCAGAAGAATAAGTAAATGAAACAAACTTCTCAAAGCATTGTGAAACATCACGGTCACAGTTAGTGTACATGTAAAGTTCTTCATTGTGCTTTATCTCAATACGTGTTAATTTATGCCCATTCTATTTTTACTCCAGATTTTAGGTGTGGGACCAAATTTTGTGGGTTCCTTAAAGATTTTATGCACTGTCTTTGATGTTATGTTTTTTTAATGTTATGTGCCAATTGTTTGCAGATTTTGATTCCTATGGTTTTGATTTGTTTTTGTTTAAAAAAAGAAAAGAAAAAAGAAAAACAGTGTAACTCTCATTGCTGTAAGTTACATTTCAGCTTTCAGGCATTTTAGCTTTAAGTACACCCTCAGCATGCAGCTATGAAATTTGTTGTGTTCGAATTAAAGTGCTTTCACAAAGAAATTCACATATGAGTAAGTCAGATTTGTTCAGCTTTCAGTTCTTCTTTTTTATCATTGTTTGTCATGTTAATACCCCAAATCACAAAGGACGCCTTTAGATTTGTGCAGCCGTCCATCATAGACATTGATTTGTATGCATGGTAATTACAAAAACACTACTTTTGTCTTAGTGATTCTACATTTGATTTTGACCTAATGAGGTTACCCAGTAGAGCTTTCTCTGTAGGTCTTACATATAGAGCTGGCATTATTCATAAACCTTTTTTTTAAATTGTATTTTGTTGGCTAACTTGTCCTGTTAGAATGTAGTACCTTCTAAAAGTAGAGCTGCAACTAAGTAGTTAGTGTTTTGAATACTTTTCAAAACCTTGGTGGTTAAAAAAAGAGAAATGGTTACTACAGTTACACAATTTTCTTTTTCCAGAAGACCATGTATTACGGTCTGCAACTAGTTAACATTATTATTCATTTAAAAATGTCTTTATAATAAATAAATGAATAATAAACATTGAAAAAGATTTGATAAAATTTCCTAAAATAATAAATAAATGCTCAAATTGTTTGTACATAATTTCACATTTTACAAGGTGCAATTAGATCATTTCTTGCCATTTGTAAAAACAAAACAACAAACAAACCCCAAAACAAAAACAAAAAAACTACTATTAGACTTTTAAAATCGCCAAATAACTGATTTCTATCGACTAACTAGCAGAACCTATAAAGGTGATATTTTTGTAAGATTTTTTTACACAACCTCTTCCCTTTGTTACTTACTTATTTATGTATTATTTTAAATTTAAAATGGTATATTATTTAAATAATTTTGTAAAAATCTTAATTAATAAACCCAAATACAAATAAATGAGGCACGTTATTGATCTAACAGTTAAAAAAACATTTGAAAAAAAGTGGAGCATTTAAAAAATACATGTAAATACACAGAAAATAATAAATGAAATAACTTCTGTACCATAAATAGTTACCAACTAGTTACGTTGTGTCCAAAAGAAAAATTGTATTTTAGGTATTTTTTTAAATAGTAGTCAAACTTGAAAATTACACAAACATTAATGTTACGCTGGTGTAATGTTTAAAAATCTGTAGAAAAAAAATCACTGGTTTTTAATTAAACAATATTTATTTACATACTTTCATCGATTGTACAAATGGCAACTTTAAAGTTGTTCAAGAAGTTAACATTTCAAAAGAATTGCATCTCAAATTTAAATCTGTCCTTACACTATGATTCAAATATTAAAACATGTGCTCACCTTTTTTATTTTATGAGTGTGTTCATGTGTTCAGTTCCCTCAAGCTGGTTATCAGCAAAGTAAAATTTGGTCTGATAATGAAGGAAATGGAAAATTTGATATTTATACAACTGCTTGGCTTTATTTGTCAAAAGAATTTTATTCATAATTCTGGAATAATAAATCAGTTTTTATGAATGATCTGTAAAACCTAAAAAAATAAATAAATATTTTGAATATGTAAAAAACATACAAGCAATGAACATTGACCAAACTTTACAATTATGGTTATCGGAAGAGACCTGTTGCTCTATTTATATAATTTTTAAAATATTGTAACTGATTTTTTTTTAAAGTGTTTTTGGCTGTATTTGTGAATGCCTAAATGTTGCTTATATTTTCTTTTTGTACTGTTTTTCATGTGTTTAGTCCTTTTTGTGCTTAAATATTATTTTCAATAAAAATGTTAAATTGCCCAGTTTTCATCAAGTAAAGGTTGACTCAAAACAAAACAAAAAACAACATCCAAGGTACAGAGTATTTGCCAAAGGAAACACTATTAAATACAAACATCTCCTTGTGTAAGATAATAATAACTGAAAAATTACACAAGGAGCACTTCCAATATTTTTTAAAGAAAGTAAAAGCAATAAAAATGCAAAGAAATAAAAATAAAGTTATTTAAAAATGCATAAATTGATTTTTTTTTTTTAAATCTCAGGTATCAATTTAATGGAAAATTGCTTTACGAAATAATGCGAAAATGAACACGTCAATGACAGTGTTAAAACGTGGTCTGAATAATTCTTTAGAAAGGTAAATGTTATTTATAAGTCAAAGTTTTTCCTTTATTTTATTTTTATTTATTTATTTTGCGTTTGGTTGGGGTTTATTTTTCTTAAATTAGATGAATTTTCCATTGAGTTTGGTCTGGATTCTTCTTCGCTGCTTTCTGTTGTCATCTGCAACTTCCGCCCAGCAGTAGCGCTAACTTCAGTCCTCCACACAGACACCATCAAACTAAACTCTGCAGCTGTGCCGCTGTCGTTCTACAAGTTCGTGCAGGATAAAGTCTCTCGAGTAAAGTAACGTTTGGAGCCTGTCATCTGCTGAGTTCACCGCAAAGAACTTATCTGATCAAGTTGATCTTAGATTAGCTAACTGCTTGTTAGTTAGCATGCTGCTGCCTCAACACACCAGACAGATCCTCTTGGCTTAACTTTATTTAGTCATGACTGAATTAAGATGCCGGAAATCAGAAACTTTGGAAGGAGATAATGAAGAGGAAGAGAAACAAAAGGAGCCGGAGCTGCAGACCAAACGTAAGTTGAGCTAACTTAGCAGTTTGCTAACTGAACATGAGCTGTAGCTTCCAGTGGAGAAACAGTTTAATGTTAGAGCACATTTCTGTATGGATGCTGTGACAGCCAGGCTCTCTCTGCTCTAGCACCAGATGTTGAAGAGGTGGGTGAGTCCAGCGCTGCAGCGGCAGAGGGCTCGCAGCAGAAAGATGAAGGTGAAGTTAAAGGCGGTCAGCATGAACAGGAGGAATCAAGCAGAGCCCAATCATGTGTCAAAGCCAAGAGCTTATCTGCATGTAAGTCCATTTCTTACATACCAGCCCACTTCATACGCTGCTCAGTGGCTTTTAAAAACAAACTGATGGTCAGGTTCATGATGTACATTAATGGGGACCTGTTATACTTCCATGAAGTGATCCCTGTGAGCCAAAAGCTTTAGTCTGCTGTAGATGCTCAGTTTCAGACAGTTTTCCTGCATTTGTAGCTCTGAATGACGTCAGTAAGATTATCTCAAGCATGGAAGCTCCACCCACCTGCTGTTCAAACCCCCTGTTTGCAAGGTTCAGCCAGTCAGGTGGAGGAGAAAATGTGAATCATGCAAAGCTTTTGTAGTTTAGTACAAAAGTAAACATATCAAACTGAAAATGAGCATAGTTTATAATCAGAATACTTAATTAATCCCAGGGGGAAATTTTATTACTGTCACTCACTTAAAATGTAATTATAAAAGTTAAAAAATTAAACTCTATATAAAAAAAACAACTAAGTAAAACAATGCTATATACTGTATTGATGAGACAACTGAAAATGAAACAGAACTGTGTGTTATCCCACATAAATGCATGTTTATGTATGTCATATTTTGGTGGCTCCATAGTGTAATGGTTTGCAATTTAACAAGCAGTAGGTTGCTGGTTCAGTTCCATCAGGAACGGCATTGACTGTAAAATCTCGATGCCCTAGCTTATTTATGTGTTATTATGTTGGGATGTATGATGAAGGACATGAAATGACGGATTGTCATTTTTCTACTTTCTTTATTATTATTATTATTAGTCTTTATTGCGTATCAGAAACACTGAGGAAAGCCATCAGATGAAACGCATCTCTTTTTTTTTTTACTGCCATGCAAAATTAAAAATATTCTTTACACACGTGTGAGTGCTGACCTTCTCATTAATAGAGCTGTGTGATGTGCAGGGACACAGTTCGGCCATGGGCCAGTTAAAGAAGTAGGGCAGAGCAAGGTTGAGAAAGTTGTTTTTGGGCACAGTACACTAATCGAGTTCCAGCTATGAAAGTTACGTGGTTAGGTAAATAACACTCAGTGAGGACAGTGCCCCATAATTAAGCCACAAGATACATAAAATCATTAACCTAATTTTGCTCTGCGAGAAAGCTTTCCAAGAATGCTTGTGGGTTCAAGGAGAGTGAGAGAATGAAAGAGAGAGCAGTTGAGATGCTGGGACAAATTGAAGCATGCTGGGGCCCGAAACATTAAGGGAAGTGTGAACAGCGTTGGGGAGGGGGTCTGTGCTCAAACATGGTATAAGGCAGGGGTGTCAAACTCCAGTCTTCGAGGGCCGGTGTCCTGAAACTTTTAAATGTGTCCCTGCTGCAACACACCTGAATAAAATTAGTAGGTCATTAGCAAGACTCTATAGAACTTGACTGCATGCTGAGGTGGCAATTCAGCCATTTGATTCATGTTACAGCAGCTCATGAGTGAATGAACATGGTGCAATAAAAGTACTTTTAGGAGTACATTTTCCAAACACTTTCATTTACTTACTTTTATTTAAAATTACATGAGTAGGGTTAAGGGTTGCCA
>VVHJ01064943.1:3431-16604 GCA_015107715.1 Tylochromis polylepis
AAATAATGGAAAAAAAAAAAAAAAACCAAAAAATTTAAAAAAAAAAATAAAAAAAAAAAAAACACCAACCAAAAAAAAAAAAAAAAAAAAAAAAAAAAAAAAAACATTTTGGGAAAACACCATGTCAAATGCATGACACAATCACCAAGTCTGTGAAAAGATGTTGAACCACACACACAGAAACATGTGTATGAGCCTAGACTGGGGTGTTCTTACCTCTGCCCAGCCTCATGCCCGGCGTCAGGTCTTGCCAGGACACTCTTAAAATCAACAGCTCCGACTCAAACCCAGGCACACATGTTGACCTGTTAGCTCTCTCTAGTGCTGAGACCTAGGAGGAGAGGCACAATTTCAATTACAAGTGCATGAAGTTTGAGTAATTATAAGCAAGACGAACATTTAGCCTTATAAGAGTTTGAAACTGAACAGCAAAATGTTATAAAATCAGAAACTGAAAACATTAAAGGTTTTCAGCATTGAAAATGTCAGGATTTTCTCTGGCAACCAAAAGCTGAACGTCTTCCGGCTTTGAACTGTTGGTCAGACAATACCATGCCTTGGTGAGGCATTGAGCTGCTTAATATACACAGTTTAAACACTAAAGAAGAGTCGCTTTAAATACTAATGAAAATATGTCTAACGCCCCGTGTAATTATATGAATTACTTAAAATTGTGTCTGTACGTCAAAGGACTTCTCTTTGGGATTAAAAAAAAATGAAAAAAACTGTATTACGTTGATGATAGTCCGTTTGCTTTTCTACTTTTCATGAATTAAATATTTTAAGAAGTGCTTCTCAATACGTCTACGACAAAACAGACTGGAGTGAAGAAAGCTGGAATGTGTTCGCATAGGAAACCAGAACTCCGTGAACTGGAAATTAACCTGCAGACAACGTCATCAACGGGATTAGGGCGAGGCTCGCACACAACCTCCAACTCTTCCGAGGCGGAAGGGTATGAAAAGAAAAAGGAAGACGACCTAAACCTCCGCGTGTGTTGTGCGGTTTTGACAATTTTTTTAATACATATTTTTGAATTTGTTCCAGATTGCTATGCGGAGAAAGCTGTTACATTCAATAAGGATTTCAGACCCCCACAAGTTCTTTTGGCCCACTTAGTCTCAGCAAGTACCATAGCTAATAAAAGTATTTCTTTATTAAAATGGAAGGCTACTTCGCGCATAAACGAGGTGCCAAAATTATTCCGCGAAAAAAAAGAAAAAAAAGAATACTGTTTGTAAAACAACCGGTGCTGTCAGAGTCAGTCAAATAAGTAACAACATAAACCAACATTTATTTTCTGTGACTTAAAATAGAATGGACAGTGAGAGAAATGAACACCGACGGCAAAGTATTAACCAAAGGAGGAAGTCTCACCTGGAAAACGACGGTTAAAGCACCAAAAACCGCGAACAATGCGGTCCCCATTTGTCTAAATCGTATTTTTAGTATTCCTCTCAAGTATACAGTCGAAAACCAAAAAAAGGAAAAGAGTCCTAAAGGTATTCTTCTTTGAACTCTCTTCTTGGCGTCTTCCTGTCTTCCCCTGAAGGTAGTTTCTGTAACTGAGGGTCAACTCTGCAAGGCGCTGTTTCAGGTACTTTCAGCACATGACGTCAGCCTACAGGTGCGCAGGTTCCGTGTTCCTAATATGGTCATCCAAGCCCGTCACACCTGAAGTGACAGGAACAGGTAGTTTCTGTTCATAAATAATCAATAGAGACACAGCACATAGTAGCAGCTGACAGCGTTATTATCAGCAATGATCTGAGTCTGAGCTCAGCCAGCTACATTCGGGAGCTCTCAGTCTCATTTCCTCTTACTGATAATCTCGCTCACTCCCCAAGTCTTTCTTACGCACTGTCTTACACATTGAAATTCAGACTTCAACCACAGTTGTTTACTAAGAATCATTAAAAAAAAACACGTGAAACTGCTGACAGAAAACCATCTTTCATTTGTAAAGCCAACCAACAGTGTTATAAAGTCATTAGTGTGAAACCAGCCTCAAAACCACAAACGTCTGTCTGAAAACCAGTGGACGTATTCAACTCATAGTTGAAAAGAAATCTTTGACAGTATTCCCGAACAGAGGCCAAATACAGAATTTGATGATACAAATTTAAGTGTTCAGCTTTATTTACTTCAGTTTTCACTGTCATCTGAATACACAACATCCCATTTGCTAATAAGCTGTTGTAAACTTATCCACTGAAGTCATTCTCTGTGCTGATAAACATCAATAATTGATGCTGAACAAAAGTAGACTTCCCTCATCCATGCTTTTCTTACCCTCACTCTCTGAAAGCATCTGACTGAGAGAATGCACTATTACATTATTTTAAATGGGATGTCATTTATTCAAGCCCAAACTCTCTAGTAGTCTACAACAATAGTTCTCCAGGTTTCTTGAAGGACATTCTAAAGTTCTTTAGATGTTGGCTGCTTTTTCTTCTGTTCTGTGTCAGGACTATCTTTTTAGCGTCTTTCTGTTGTATTCCTGCTTCAGTAATATTGAGATCCGGCTCCGGGGAGGCCAACCCATCACGGATAGTGTTCCATTGTATGCTTTTCTATATAGGCCTGCTTTTACTGCACTGGCAGTGTGTTTCGGGTCATTGTCATGCTGAAAAAACAAAGCTGTTGCCAATCAGATGCTTTTCCAGATGGTAGATCAAAATCTGATGATACTTTTCTGCTTTAATAATTCCGTGAATTTTGGCAAGACTCCAATACCACAAGCCACCGCTGTGTTTTACAGATTGCTGTAGACACTCACTGTTGTAACTCTCTCCTGACAGTCCTCACATTTTTAAGGATACACTGTACACCATGCAGAGATATCCCAAGATAGTCTAACAGCACTTTAACAGAAAAAAACTATTTTATTCCTGTCGCACTGTGTTCTTTGGCATCTTTTACAGAATCAGCTAAAGAAATGGGAACAATTATGTGTTTTTGTGATTAACAAAGTGCTTGAAGATACAATTTGGTACTTAGCTATGCTCTTTTTCACATAACACCGATTCACCTGTTACATGCTTTTTAGGCTTGACTGAGTCAGTGTGAAATGGCTTACAAAATGAAAGGTAGAAAGACTGTACTGAAAAAGTAGCTAATGTACAAAGAAAAACTTTCAGTAAGCCTGGAGAACATTTGCTCAGGACCACTTTAAAGAATTGCAAGAAACTTACTCATAGGAAACAAAATATAAAGAAATGAGGAGTAGAATTTTTGATATGCACCGGACTGCATATCAGAGATTGTAGCTTTCCTAATACGCAGCCACAAACGAATATAATTAGTATTACCAGCTAACATCTGCCAGACACAAATGCTTGTGGAGTTAAATGGACCCCTTCACACAAGCACTTTCTTCTATGCTTTTAAGTGCTTCTAGCTAACAGTCGCACTCCAACAGATGCATCAGAGAGCAGTATCTTGCCCAAGGATATTTGACATACAGACTGGGGGAGCCAGGGATTGAACTACCAACCATGCGGTCAGTGGATGAAAACAGAGATTTTCCGTTTTCCTTTAAAGAAAAAAAAAAATCTCGTCCACACGTGCAGTTTTGAAAAAATATCTCCATCCACGTGTAAACGCAAAAAACGAAGTCAAACGCTGTCAAGAACATACCAAATCCTAACCGTGTAGAAATGGTGACCAACCAGATGTCTCGAAGCCTGAGAGGGAAAGAGTAAACAGGGGTTTGTGCCCTCACAAAACCTTAAGTACTTCTGAAAAGTTTTTGTGTTTTTCTGGAAAGGCAGCTAATTTTGTGTTACTTTTCAAGTGCCTTCATCATTTCAAATGTTAATAACTAAAGACAGTATTTTGGATTTTGTCTCACGGGCTCTCTTGGCCAGAGTTTATTCAATAAAGAAAGAAACTGAAAATTTTACATTAGTCTGAGTGATTCATAATCATAAGTCATAGCGCTGTGAAATATGGCTGGTGTAAACTCACAACTTAGGAATGGACAAAATGCATACATAAATTTAATTTTAAAAAATTAAATTTATTCAACGTTGGCGTCGAGATTTGGGTTGTGAGAGCGTCTGTGCTGAATGTAGAAGCCACGTCCGAAGTTCACTCTGACGCTTCTGTCTTTCTAAATGGAGGGACAGTAACTGCGTGTGTATATGTAAACGTGTATAAACTGCAGATAGTAAGATTAACAGCAACAGTATTTCCGCCATTGTAGAAATTCATGTCATGTAAACAATAACGTGGCGCACACCTTTGACGTTGCGTGACTAAATCTCCGTTTTCAGCGATCCAAAACGCCGTTTACATGTGGACGAAAGGGCCAAACGCATAGAAAAAGCTGCGTTTTCAAAAATACCCGTGTACGTATGGACGTACTCGGTTTCTTAACTAAACAATGCCAACATGCGTGAAAAGTAAAAAAATAAACAAGAACCCTAACCCTTTAGTTACTTTTCCAAGAAATTGGAAACTTGATGGAAGCTAGCTAACAGTAGCTTTCCCAGGCCTCTTCTCTCTTTACCTTTCAGGAAATCACACTAAGCATATAAAACGGATATTACTTAACTTCACATTTAATACAAGACTTTGTTTGCTCAGCATTGAATTGAAAACTGAAATAACATCTATGAAACCATTTAATTTAGGATTTTGACAGACCTTAGCTAACTATTGTTTGCCAAAATGTTAGCTAACTCTAGGAACAGATATTTTTGCTTGAATGTTAGGAGGTCTTACAAATAATTGTTAGTTTAGAAAATCTCAGCTTCACTTGATTACAAACAATTTCACAGCACTGTTCAAATGCTGTCATTGTGATGCTGAGGAGCAAATAAAACACCAACTGTTTGCCAACAGTTTACTTACCATGAATGCAGCCGGGCTCAGACATAGCTAATGTTAGCCGCTGGATTACTTTTCCCTCCTTTCTTTTTGAATTTTTTTAAAATACAATATATATTTTTTATACGAAGCACACTATTACTGATGGATATTTAATTGGAGTATTAATACATTAATCAACAAATCTTCTTTAAAAATGTGCAAAATCACAATAAATGTTTGGAAATGTGTTATAAAAATGAGGCATGCATGGTCTAACTTAATATGCTCTGACTTTACTTTATACCTTTACGCTTAACAAAGTGCAGCAATATAAACAATGGATATTCTAGTCTGAAAACATTTTATAGAAGCAAAATTATGAAAATCAACCAGTGCATGAAACTACTGCTAAAATGACAAGTTAAACTGATCTTGGTTATTTCAAATACCCTTTATATATTATGTAGTCTAGTCCTCTCAGTTAAGGAGTGAACATGAGCATGGAAGATGGGGGATTTTTAAAAAGCAGTTAAGTGATGTCATCTTTTGCGCCTTCCTTTCATTATCTCTCCCTTCAATGCAGAGAGAAAGAGATGTGGGGGTAGTAGGACGAATGGTCAGTTTACAGTGACCATAAAAAGATCAGTGTGTGACAGAGAGGGAGAGAGGGAGGGAGAAAGAGGAAGCAAAGAGAACGGGAGGGCAGAGAGGGAAGAAGGCAGAGAAAAGTGTCATATTACATTATCAGTTTCTTGAGATGGAAGACTGAGTGATTCTTTTAAGTCACTGTGTAATGCCTCTAATGTAGAGGTTGATTCTCTTTTTGATTAAAAAAATATATTTTTGTTTGTGATCACTTCAAGTTCAAGCCTCCTGTTTCACACCAAGTGGACTTTTAAACCACCTTCATAAATAAACTTATGCATAAATACACTTAAGCATTCATTTATTTCATTGACATTAGATACAGATTTTCATTCAGGTGGAATTAAACCAGAAGAATTTAAGATTTAATGGTCACAATGAATGTCATTTTGATCCAGTATTATGACAATATAATGTGCTCTAATGATGGCTGTAGAGTTGCACTTTCAGGTCTGTTAATAATATGTTTTGCTGGTTTTTTGGTTTGTCTTTTGATGGTTTGGGAGCAGGCACACTTTCTATGGGGATGGGGTTTTGGGGGGATGACAGTAAGACTGCAACTCTGGTACCTGGTCCCAAATCTGGATAATCATGTTTTGGGGTGTTTGATAAAAAGACAACTCCCATTTCAGTCCAGCTGCAAACCTGCAAGGCAAAATGAACAGCGTCAGGATGACTAAGAGAACCCTGGGAGAATTTTGAAATACAAGTCTCTGACGTTCACTGTTCTTTTCTCTCAGCTAAGAGACAAAATTTATTTTAACCAGATATCTTATCTTTTGTGGAATTTCTGAGAACAAACCATTATCACATTGTCTTACACATACACACACACACACACACACACACACACACACACACACGCGCGCGCGCGCACACACACATACGCACACTGTGTGTACAATGTGTCCTTGCATTATCTTTCTGGAATGTATAACAAGCTCACAAGCTCCACAACATGAACTTGAATTTGGTAAATTATATCTAAAAAAAAGAAGTCGAGATGTATAATACAACTGTGAAAACAGAAAGAGAAATCAGGCAGTGAAAGAACTTTATAACAGGAAGTGAAAAAAGGGAATTGAAAAATAAGACAATTAGTTTGACACAGCCCATTTCTATTAGTTACAGGTTGAACTATCACTTTAGCCATCCTTTGACCTTGCATTTAACACCATCGCTGGCATGAAAATTGTTAGTTTGTAACCGAGAAGACTATAGTTTCTAGATTTTCACATTCTCACCAACCTCAGCTCTACTTACTGTACATATATAGTACTAATTATCAAATAATACTAATGCTTTTTATGCTGAACTAAAGCACATATATTTTTGACTTTTTATGCATCATACACTGCAAAATCTCCAGTGTTAAATTGACACTACAAAGTGTCTATATGGGTCCACTCTTTTGAGTGTTAAATGAACATTTTTGACAGTGTTATATTTTTAACAGTAACCTAGTCAGTGTTAAAGATTAACAATGACTAACACTGAGCAGTGTTGATTTACTAACACTAAAATATTACTATCATTTTTAGTTATTTTCCAGTGTTAGCAAATCAGCACTGCTCAGTGTTAGTCATTGTTAATCTTTAACACTGACTAGGTTACTGTTAAAAATATAACACTGTCAAAAGTGTTCATTTAACACTCAGAAGAGTGGACCAATATAGACACTTTCTAGTGTCAATTTAACACTGGAGATTTTGCAGTGTACTTACCAGTGTTTGCTAATAGGCATTTGTAGGTAATTTTGTCATATAATACAGGATTAGATTAGATTTGGCAAGTGTGGAACCCTCTGGTCTGGTATAAAATACAGTGGGGGCCTCAAAATAACTATTTAACATGGTGAGCTTGGTTTCCTTGATAAGCAGCTTGCTGCTGGCTCTGAGGTTCACTGCTCTTTTGGTATTTGGCTATCTGCATTCTGGAAAAGCAAGCATGTATTCACACAACACTGCAAGGAGCTTTATATTATAAGGTAAAGACTTTACACTAATAGACAGAAAGCCTTAACATTCACATGAACGCCCTATGAGCAAGCACTTGGCAACAGTGGGAAAGAAAAACTTCCTTTGAACAAAAAAACCCCTAATATCTGTAGTAAAATATTGTGGTCAACACAGAGCTCTAGCAGGACAAGCATAGCGATGAGTCCAGTGTCAGAGGCCATAAGATAATCATTTCACTTGACACTGTTAATGGTTATTTCACCTTGTTGTTGCTATGAGTGGCTGAATTGAATGGGCATTCCATATTCTATGATCACCACATTGCTGCTAGTTTCTGTCTCTGTTGACACCCCTTAAGATGGTCCAAAGTTCACCCTGGCGGAGCTGTTAGTGCAGCTTCATGGATTTAAAGGTGTGAGTCTTAAGTTAAGGAGTAAGTATTCTTTCACTTTTAAGCTTAACTGCCTTACTAAAGGAATAATTTCTAATGTCTTCTGAAGCTTAGCTCTGCTGTCATTTAATATAGTGTACTATGGTTGCACTTAAACTTCTCACTAAACACAAATATACCATTTAAACATAAACCCGGATCATTTGCCAGAAATAAACACTGTGCTCCTTTGTCTGTTTTACTATCTAGCAGACTGTCTCTTTCAGTCAAGGCAACCAAAGGCCGCTGCAAAAGGAAAATCATGTCAATTATTAACTGTTGGGTCAATGTTTATAGGCTAGTATCTGCTGACAGTAGTGAGGAAACACAGAAACCGTTGGATAAAAAAACAACAGCAGTGAGATGGTTCAATACCAGATAGAGTTTAACTTTTATAAGAAGCAGCTGACTCATAAACACATAGTACTGTACTTCAATTTCAGTTGAATTCAATGTTTAATTATATAGTGCCAAATCACAACAAACAAAACACCTCAAACCTCCAAACACTTTATATTATATTATTTTTATTATTATTATATTTATTAATAATAACTAATGATTAAATACAGAGAGGTGTATAAACACATAGTGAGCGAAAAGAGGTGACTGAAGAAGAAACACTCAACAGTGCATCATGGGAATCCCCCACCAACCTGGACTTAATGGAGCATAACTAATGGAGGGTTCGGGTCACCTGATCCAGCATCACTGTATGCTTTATCAAAAAGGAAATTTTTAAGCCTAATCTTAAAAGTAGAGAGCAGCTCCACAGAAGAGGGATCAGACAGCTGAGAACTCTGCCTCCCATTCTGCTTTTAAATATCCACAAGTAAGTCAGTGAGTGCGAAGTGGTCTACTGGTACTATGAGATCTTTAAAACAAGAAGAGGCCTGATTATTTAAGACCTTGTATGTGAGGAGCAGGATTTTAAATACAATTCTGGATTTAACAGGGAGCCAATGAAGGGAAGCCAATATAGGAGAAATATGCTCCCTCTTTCTAGTCCCTGTCAGGACTCTTGCTGCAGCATTTTGGATCAACTGAAGGCTTTTCAGGGAGTTTTTAGGACAGTCTGATAATAATGTATTACACTAGTGAAACCTAGAAGTAATAAGTGCATGAACTAGTTTTCTGAATTACTGTTCTTCAAGCCCTCACCCAGGACCAATTTGCTTGGGAGACGCTACCATGGGCAAAATGCCCCTGACAACATAGCTGAAAAAACTGCTAAACAAAACTCTTAACAAACAAATGACTATGTTAACTGCGTGGTATAGTATGAACAAAGCTGAACACAGCCAGGGTTACTTTGCATTGCTTGGCTTGACAAAACCCCAACCCCAGTTGGAGATAATGGATATTACAACAGTGGTTATCAACTTTCTCTTTTAAGCAGCACTTTCTGCTTCAGGCAGTAGACACTTAAAAATGGGCATTTTGTTGGTCATGTAAATCTTCTTCCACACAAAATGATCCCTCTGAGTGCTGCCTACTCAAGTCAGAGACATTATCACATGGTGATGATAAAATGCAACACTGTTGGAAATAAGACAAGAGATTAATGCTACAGAACAATGCTAATTTATTGCACAGTGTGTATAAATTTTTTTATGTTAATTATGCTATTATTGACTGTGCTCTTGGTGCTGCTTGCTTGTGTGGGTGCACATTAGAGCTCTGAAATTGGATGCATTTAAACATTAAATGGTAGCCTACTGTCTCATAGCCTAATTTAGAAGATATGGAAGACATTCCCCCAGCAGAGATTGTAAATTAAACTTATTACATGCTCTAGATAAAAGAATAAATGAAAACACAATGCTTACGGCGGATTTTAAACCAAAACTCTAACCTGGTTGAGAGCAGGTTATGTATTCAGCATAGGTTACCACAGTGATTTAGATACACCTGTATGACACAGGAAACTTTGACTAAAGTCATACCATTACTGCACCATTTCCTGTAAAGGACAACATGTAAAATGTGTTTTCAGAGAGGCACAAGTAATACATACATATTAGAGCAGACAGACTCTGTGTCCATACATAGAACAATGTGAAGCTCTTAGTTCCTGCTCAGTGATTTATCAGCACAATTGGTTTACAGGAAAAGCAGGACAGTACATAACGTGGTGGGACTTATCTATATGTCTGCAGCTGACAACAGCATAAAAGCACTTCAGCTGTTCAATAGCTCTTGACTTCCTGTTAAAAGCCTATTGTCAGGCTGCTCATAAGCTTTTAGTTCCCATCAGATCCTCATGGAAGAGAAGCCTTACTTTCTGACCAGAGCTTAAACACAGTCATATGACAACAGTGTTTGCGCACTCAGTCGTAAACAACTGCAGGTTTGCTCATTTGCAGCGAAGTGCTACTGGTGATGGAAACACCACAGACCGCAAATTAATGATGATAGTGTAGAGCCATTGAATGAGGCTGTATATCAGGTTTTTTTTTTTTTTTATATTTGCAGGCAGTCATTATTGCAGTCAAAGTTATTGTACAAAAGATGACAGTTACAGAGCATAACACATTTATTACACCACCCCCCAGTGTAAGGTTTTTGCCTCAGCTGCCCTAAATGAATAGTATTGGTAATTACTAAAATATTGTTTATGGTTCTGCATTGGTTAATCCTTAATTAAAATGCTATTTTTAATGCTAAAATATAATTATTGTTGTTATCCATAAATTTTTAAATTTACTGTTTAGAAAAAAGTAGAAAAATAGTAACGAACATTATTATTCTTTGATTAAGTGGCCAAATTGTGATATTTTATTAGCATTCCTAAACAGAAAAAATGTTTTAGTTGTTGAATTTTATGCTTTATTGAGAAGTCCTGTGTGTCCCATCAAAATTTGATTATGAAAACATGAATTCAGTTTGTTGTGAAGTAGGCACCCCAAGAACACGACTCAACAAGAAGATTGTTTCTTCACCCCGTCAAGAGGCGAGTAGTGGTGTGCGATACTGCAAGATCTGGTATCAATCCGATACCAAGTAAATACAGGGCCAGTATCGCCAATACCGATACTTTTTAATAATTAAGGTGGATGCATCATCAAATTGCGAAATCTGAACGAATTGGTTAAAACCCAGGACAGAAATTATAAAATGATTAAGTCTGCAGCACATCTACTTGTAGTTTAAATGTAGTAATCATACAGTATCCCTTTCACAGTTTACACAAAAGGGTAATTATATCCAGTCAAATCTGAGCCATATTATATTTGGTATAGTTGCCTTAATTCCAGTAAAGGTTTTCATTTAATAACATGTTTCAGTGCGATACATGTATTATATCGAGTGCTTAGCATAATTTATACTTTTTGAGTTGGCTTAAGTAAGAATTAGCCAGTTGCACTTTGAAAATTAAAGTAATGCTAAAGATAACAAAAATATCATTATTATTACCACTGTTCTCTACCTGGATATTCTGAGCATGCTTGCTTGTTTGTTTGCCTAGCGCTGCTAAGTCACGTGACAGTACATCATCAAAACACAAACGAGGAGAGGAAGAACAAACTGCCTGCTCCATGCTGTGACGTGTGGAAGCAGCAGTATTACACGCAGCGGTGCATACAGGAGAAAAAAGGAGTTCTTTCATTCTTAATATGAAGAAAGGAAGTGTCATTTCAACAAAAAGTCACAATTTTTCTACATTATCTTTGATACCCCTGTCCTAACGTATCTTTTAATTGCCTCCAATCTGTCCAAAATGCTGCGGGAAAGCTTTTAACTTATTCTCATAAATATTCTCATATTATCCCAGGGTTAAAGCTTCTGCACTGGTTTCCTGTCAGGTTCAGATTTCAGTATAAAACTTTGGCTCTTACTTTTATGGCCTTACAAGATGAGACCTTCAACTTTATTGTCAAACAACTCCACCCCCATTCTCCAAGCTAGATTCTTGGGTCCACAGACTTCTTGTGATCCTATGAACTCATCTGAAAATTAAGGGAGATTAATTTTCTAAGAAATCTTAGTTTCAAAACTCTGGAACAGCTTACCACCCTCTCCACACATCTTTGACTCTGTGACATTCAGCTTACAACTCATCTGTTCAAAGAGGCATTTGGGTAGCGTTTTATGTTCTTTGTTCAGGCCTGGATTGGGACAAAATTCGGCCCTGCCATTTTTGGTCCAGGCTGCCGAGCTGGTTTTTAGTGATACCTCTGTACAGCATTTTGTAACTAGTTTCTTGTCTTGAGAAGTGCTGTATAAATACATTTTAATTACTTTTAGTTAGTACTATCAGTGTCCTCACAAAGATAGCTCCTCATCCCCACCCCAGTATAAGATCTGTGTATATGTGCATGTGTGGGACAGGACTAAGGCCTAGTCATATTTTTCTTGGTAAGTGTTTTCCTCTGTGGCTTCATCTGAAGCCTAATGCAATGGTATGGATGATGAAGTAGGAGAGGAGAGGCGACAGTTGCTCCACCTCTTGAGTAATCGTTCCACACAATCCTTTTTAGATAAAAAAGCAGACTGAAGAATTAGTCAGGGTTTTATTTTCACATTCTGTGACAATAGTTCATTTTCTCCTTATTTTAACACCTCCCCATCTGAAAAACCAGGATTTGTTTTAGAAGAACATATACATTAATAGCAATATTGGTGTATAAAATTCAGTTGGTTCTCACTGTTACCATCTTTACTGACCCCCTACTGTTTATTTAGCAGTTACTGTGTCATTTCCATTAGTACTGCATTGGTACTAATGGAAATGACATCAGTCTGACATTAAAAGTGGTGATAGTTGCTTTCTGTGGAAAAAAAAAGTTTATATTAATGTAATTTGGCAAATACATATGTATGCATACGTATATGTATGCATACATACATACATACATAGGCTTGCAAAAGTATTCAGCCCCCTTGAACTTTTCCACATTTTGTCACATTACAGCCACAAACATGAATCAATTTTATTGGAATTCCAGGTGAAAGACCAATACAAAGTGGTGTACACGTGAGAAGTGGAACGAAAATCAGACATGATTCCAAACATTTTTTACAAATAAATAACTGCAAAGTGGGGTGTGCATAATTATTCAGCCCCCTGAGTCAATACTTTGTAGAACCACCTTTTGCTGCAATTACAGCTGCCAGTCTTTTAGGGTATGTCTCTACCAGCTTTGCACATCTACAGACTGAAATTCTTGCCCATTCTTCTTTGCAAAACAGCTCCAGCTCAGTCAGATTAGATGGACAGCGTTTGTGAACAGCAGTTTTCAGATCTTGCCACAGATTCTCGATTGGATTTAGATCTGGACTTTGACTGGGCCATTCTAACACATGGATGTGTTTTGTTTTAAA
>VVHJ01064944.1:31343-53505 GCA_015107715.1 Tylochromis polylepis
ACATTACAGTGTAAATTCTCTCCACGGTTACGGAAAACAGGCAGGTACGGAGACATTTGCAGGAACCCTGATGCTTGGCATCTGATGATGAAATTTGCATCACTTGGACCCGAGCATACTCGTGGACGTGGAAAGCTTACGTTTGCTTAAGCCAGCTCCAGAGAAAGGATTATGCACTTTTTTTAGGGAGACCCAGACACACACACACACACGCACACACACACACACACACACACACACACACACACACGTCCATCATACGCTTTCTGTGACTGATCTCTAAAATAAACACTGGATGAAATGTGTTGCTAATGGGCCATTTTCAACACACATTTAGACACATTTGGCCAGTGAAAAGCAGATCATAGTCTGGACTGGTCCTCAATTCTTCCGGGCTTTATGGGTGCTGAGCGTGGTGGCAGGAATGGGAGGCGGCTGAGAACAATATGGTCAAGTCTTTCATCAGACATCTGTCATCTCATCTTCCATCTCATCCCCCTCTGTTTCACCTTCTGCCACACCTTCTTCTTCCTCTTCCTCCTCAGATGTCACATCCAATTCATCCATCTGGGAAACGCACTTTGGACACGAGCAGACAAAGAGGTAGTTCTCCCTGGGAAGAAAGTGTTCCACTAGTCACATTGTTTGCACCTCTGATAAGAGCTCTTTTTAATTAGAAAAATTCTGCACTTTGCTGTTAAGAATATCTCGGCTTTTTGAGTGGCTTCTGCGCACAAAAGCAACTGACTGTTCAACACTGTAATTAATCCTTCCGGACCACAACACCAACCTGTAATGAAACGACACCTTCTTGAGACTGAGAATTAACACAGGATGCTCTAAAACCATCGTGTGTCTCAGAAACTTGCAAAAAAAAAAAAGGTGTTGGATCATGCTAATCAATGAGGAGAGTGAGCACAGGAGTAACCATCATACCCACTAGCCCATCTGCTTCAAGACATCCTATTATTGCCTGGAAGGCTTTTTATTGATCCACATGGAATTCATAACAGTATGACCCCCGTTCAAGTGAAGTCTCCCAGGGATTACAGATATTTACCTCAGAATCTTATGTCTGCTATGTCGGCTTCGGTCCCGCTGACAGCAGTCCAAATAACTGATGCAAATCTCCTGAAAATGGAAAACACACACACACACACACACACACACGAACTGGCTGAAGAATCCCAACATCAATATAATATTACTGTACCATAACAGTTACAAACTACTCGTATTGCCATTTTTCCAGATTTTGCACAAAACAGTTTTCCCCCAAATGTCGTTGCTCCATTATGCAGGAGGTTGCTCTGCCCTGCTCTCTCGCTCTCCTGGTACAAAACGCTTCAGTCTTTGCCAACATTCAAAGGAGATCTTTGCTGTGACATTACTGTGCCATGCAGATGAAAGGCTTCTCAATCTTTCTGACAGCTTCACAAACCCGCTCCAATCCTTAAAGTCTCAGCCTCTTAATGCCCCCTGACAAGGGGGCACACAAATGTTCTGTGCAGTCTATTTCAGGCCAGAATTTATCACTCAAAACCCAAACGTGTCAGCTCACCTCTCCCTGGTTAATGTCACAGAGGGCACTGAGGTGAAGGAGGAAATTGTTGTCGGGGAACGACGCCTCTGCGTTGGGTATGCAGCTGTGGTTACCTGCAGAGGTCAAAGAAGCCATATGGTTGTTGTTGGGGGGGGTGTCATCATACGGCCTTTAAACCCAGACTAACAGCATCTTTAATCTGAAGTAACAGTTTTCATAAGAGAGACATCGGCAGCACTTACATGAGCTTTGAAGCAGAAAGAGTCCAGATCCCTCGCAGTTTAGAAAGTCTCCGGTTTCTGCAGAGAACAGACAAATTATGCATATTCCTGACCTTTGCTTGGATATGCACGGGTTTATGTAATAACCACAGCATTGGTCAAAACCGCAAAACACACACGTACAGACAATAACAAATACCAACACAGACAATACAACCGTTGCAAATCTGCTCAGTTGAGACAAAAAGAATTTACTGTAGAAAATACTGCAAGACTGAGATAAAATTGTGACCTTTTTCAATGTCCTTGTACAGCTGGTCAATAAAAGAGTCCAAATGCTCCCTCTGCTGGGCAGGAAGCTCAAGTGCATCGCAGGCATGAACCCACTGGCTCAGAGAGCTACATTTGGATAACACAGAGCATAAAGACAGTGAAATGTTAGAGCCGAATTGAGCGCCAGCGTTAAGCTGGTTAAAGGTAGAAGTGATATTTACCTGGTGCCAATGCCTTGCCCGTTGGTCCCCACCAAAGCAAACAGAGAACGGAAACCCTCAGGGACAAACCACTGCAATACAATAATACCTTTAATAATCCATACAGGGAGCTGTTAAATAATTTAAACTCTTTTAGTAATTAACACCCCCCCCCCCCTTTGATTATACAAATCAAAGAAAATGTAAGAAAATAGAGAAGTCAGATTTTCACTTCAAGCCCAAGGTAACACACACACAAACATTTATAATGAGAAAAAGAAGGAAACTCTCAAATTTGACAAGCTGTGATCAAAGAACAGAACTCCCAGAAAAAGTCTCAGCACCCGTTGGAATTAACCAGATTTTGATTACTCATAAAATGTGATTTAATCATAATTTAAGTCATAATTATTTGGAAAAAAACTGAGCAATCTGACTCATACAAGCAGGGTGAAGGACATGATTTTATGACAGAGTTCAGCATACTCAGGATATTGTTTGAAAGTAGTGCAAAAACAGTCGTCGTCAACTTGGTAAATCAAGGGGATTACTTTCTTTTTCTTCCAACCTAACACTGTTGTTATGGGATTATTTACCTGTAAAGGGAAGGGTTGGCTCCATATGACCAATAGCGAACACGGACAAATATAGAGCTTCATAGTTCTTACAAGAGCAGCAAACAAAGACAGTGTAAAACATGAAGGTAGCTTCTGGGTGGAAAAATTAAGCCAAACCCAGGAAATGCCTTAAACCTGCATTCTATCTCAAAGCTACCAGATGGTGACAGCTGTGGTTGCAAAAAAAAAAAAAAAGACTTCTGATCCTACAGAAGTGGAAAAACAGCATTCTGTTTTCACCTCTGTAAACACGTTGGGCTTTATCATTTCAGGTCATACTGAATAAAAGAGTTGATTCTATTTTGTAAATCATGAAGAGGAGGATTATCCATGGTATGGTCACTGATGATTTTTGACAAATAAGCTGGTTAAAAGGAACAAATCTGCTCCGGCTAAAGCCAAGAAGGAAAGCTGTGAAAAGGTCAATCCTGAGGAAACGTATCAAAACCATTTTATGTATTTCATTACGACGTTTAAAGAGAAAATGAACCATTTCACAGTGTAATTTTTTTTTTTTTTCGACACATTTTGAACACTTTGTCGCCCACAAACACAGGCATGCATTTATAATTCAGTACTTTGTCTGTTTGGCGTTTCCACAAATTAATTTATTATTAATTATTATTATTTACTGTTGGACTACTGTTGTGTCTCAGTGTTGCGGGAGAACCTGTAAGCGAATGGGATGGTCTCGCCAAGTATGAAGGCGGGCAGTACTGCACAGACAGTGTGAGTGTCACTGGCATCGTATTATGGTGAAAACAGTTATGCAATACCAGACTATAAGAATATAAATAGTATTTCCTCTTAAATAGCTGAAGTACTGTCCAGCATCATATCTGGACCAAATAAAATATACTGGGATCTGGGCACATGTGAGAGGCATTTTTCTCAATTTTCCTGTGATTGCCAAGTGAAACAATAATGATTACAGTCATTAGGCACTAAGTGTTCACGTGTTCAAAAAAATAATTAAATAAATAAGCAAACCATCAGCATGAAAAAACTAACATGGTAGGTACAATGACATTCCTGTAAAAATGATTTAATAGGTAGAACAGTATTGAGGAGGCAAAGGCGGCCAAATAAATCAGAGCTGTCAACTCTAATTCCACCAGTGAGCAGCTTTAATTAGCTGTCTCGAGCAATGACTGCTTTTTGTGATATTTTTGGCAGCATTCGGTAAAAAAAGAAAAAAAGAAAAGAAAAAAAAAACAGCTGAATGAACGCTGGATTGAAAACAAGAGGAAACGATGTGTGGTGTGGCTTTACAGAACATACTTACCCGGCTGAGATGGTCGTCATAAAGTGCTTCTGTAAAAAGGCTGTGCAGCAAGGCCAGCTGCCCCTACAAAAATAAGTTTAACTACATGTAATATTTTACATGACAGAAAATATACATCACGCGTATGTTTGATGCCAGTGTTACTCACCCCTGCTACTTTCAGGGGTGAGTAACACTGGCATGTCTTGCTTATCGAGCTGTGAAGAGCTACGATTACCATGAGAGCATGATACTGTGGTTGAATTTACCAGCTTTTGACATTTTGTACCTCAAGGCAACTTACTCTGAACTGTTCTCCTAGGAGCTTATGGGCGATCTCCTCTTCCTCGTTGGCTGTCCGGCTGCAGAAGTGAGTAAACAGCTTCTGCAAGTGTGCTTTATCTTTGGCCTGGAAAACAAAAATAATGTTGTGTGACTTACTGAATCTCTCCTACACACCTACTTGTGTTTTGCATAATTAGTTTTGGGTTTGTTTGTTTTTTAAAAGAGGAAAGGGTTAAACGACGGCACACATTCAAACCTGCACAAGTAATCTTAACATCCTATAACAGAAGTCAACACTTTTTACAGTATTCAGAAACTTATAACCATGACTTTTTAAAATTAATATATAAATCACACTATAATTTGTTTTCTGTCAGTCTGGTGAAAAGAGGAAAGTCTGCAAACATTAGTCTAATGAACCTGTGACCTTTCAAAAATTAACATGTAGTTTTTCTTGTTTACAGTACCTGTATCGCAACAAAGTTAATTTCAAGCTAGCTATAATTTCATAAAGTTTAATTTAAAAATGAAACATTAGCCATACAGAGTTAAAAAAAAAAAGAAAAAAAGAAAAATCTGATTACGTGCAGCATATTATGTCCCTTTACAGCCAAGTGTTTGTATTATATTTCTAATACTGAGCAGGGTAGATAAGTACAAACACCTAAATATTTTGTAAGCTATAAATTAGATGAAAAGACTCACCTGTTTTACCATAGCTACCATTTTGGCCATAAGCATGATACTGGAGGTCTCAGGGGGATAATGCATACTCCTGAAAGAAAGCAGTAGTAGGTCATTGGGGTGAATTATAGAAACTCATCACTCTCAGGTGGTGAAACTTTTTAAAACGCTCCCTCACCTCCACGCGTCCTTGAGCTTGTTGATGGGGTGATCGGGATCTTGTTCAGAGGGACCCAGACACAGAGCCCGATGGTACTGATCTGCTGCTGCCTGGCGGCACTCGCTGCTGCAGTACATCACCTACAGAGGGAGCAGAGGGAAGGGGATTGACCCCAAACATAAAAAACATTTGAAATGTTAAACTAATGAGGGAACTGGTTTTATGGTTTATAATTTCACGAATCTGCAGGGCTGCGTAAAGCACTACGGCTTTGTGTTTTTAAATCACTGCTTTTAGCGAGTTCGCATGACTCCAGGGACAAATTCATCACAGAACTCTTTAATCCCCATTTATGAGTTTAAGTTTCCTTTGGAGAAATCAGGAAAGTTATGACTTTCAGAAGAATGAAATTTACTGGAGCCAGTTTTGAAGTTAATAAAGGACATAAACCATTTCTGGAACATCATCATCATCCATTCTGAAAAGCAGAGCTGATAAATCTGCATTCAGCACTGGGTTATATTGAGAAAGCAGTGAGCATTAAAAGTGAAGGTGTAGAGCTGCAAGAGCCCCAAAGCAGAACGGCATTAAATTATGTTTATTTCAATTTAATATAGTCTAAGCATCGCCTGCCTTTTGCTTGTTGCAGGTACTGTACAGGCTCAGTCACCACTTTATTAGGTACACCTTCCTAGTACTGGGATAGACCCCCTTTTGCCTTAACAGCTACCTTAATTCTTTGTGGTACAGATTCAAGGAAGCACTGTGGTCATAAAGGGATGGACATGGTCAGCAACAACACTCTGGAGCAAAAAGAGTCCCAGAACATATCATCCATATCATTAGTACGGCTGTAGTACGGATGGATCCATGCTTTCATGTCGTTTACACCAAATTGTGACCATACCATCTGTATGCCTCAACAGAAACTTAGACTTGGAATAATCTTCTGTTGTTCAATTTTGGTGAGCCCGTGCAAACTGTAGCCTTAGTTTCCCCGAGTGGTACCCGGTGTGGCCTTCTGCTGCCGTAGCCCATTTGCTTCATGTCACACACAGTTTCTTTCTTTTTTTTTTGGACCAGTCTCTCTAAAGCCTAGAGAAAGTTGTCTGGGCAAATTCCAGTAGATCAGCACTTTCTGAAATAGACCAACCCACCTGGCACCAAAAACCATTCCACATTCAAAGTCATGTAAAAGTGACTTTACTACAATCTGTCTTCTGTCCTCCAAGGTGATCACCCTATATGGATGTTTGGGACTCCTTTTCAGCTCTACCGCTTAAGAGATTCAAATCTGTGCTCCAGCTACACCATTTAAAAACCCTCGGTTTTTTTTTGTGGTTTTTTTGAGTCATTCTTTGGTGAATTTTCGGTTTGCGGTCACTATCTAGATGAATGGTGCGCTTCAGGTCCAACTTTAACCTTCAAAGAGACAGCTTTATATTATCTTTAAATCACCTTTTCATATGATGAAAAAGTCACAACTAAAAATCGATGGCTGCAAGCTGTTCATGGACAAACTGCAGTTTTCCTCCAATGTCGTTTTTTGGACAGCAAGGATTTTCCTGCTACACATTCCGCTCAGTCTCTTTCAGACTGTAGAGGCGTGCACTGTGAAACCAGCAGCTGAACAGTTAGAGGAGGTGGAACTATATTTCTTTTTAAATCCCTTTCTACACTCTTAGGTACGAATGACCTTTTTCGAAAAGGCCTTGAAGGCATCTTTCGAACTTGGCATATTGACGCCATACACTTTGGCACAGAGAATATAAAAATATGATTTGAATGTATCAAATACGTTTTGTCAGAAGGCATTACTTCAAAAGAGGATCAAATGTATGCTTTTCTAGTAATGGGGGGTGGGGGAGCATGTATTTACATTTTCATATGACCTTAGCTTGGCTTATTGACTGGGTGTTAGTAGTGGCCTCTAAAGACTGATTAGCTAGCAACCACCATTGATGTAGCTGAGGCTCTTCCTTGACCACTGCCAGGTTAAAATCAATGTTTTGTATCTTATATCGACCTTGCTGTGAGGGTTTTACTTTCACGAAAAATTGCAAGTTATACTTTTTTTGGTAGCGGACTGGACTAAGATAAATTTACCTGGCACTGAGAGCATGCTCGATGCTGTTCTGGGCGTACACGGCACAGCTCAGGATGAGGAAGGCTGAGACCGCTGAGACCGCTAAGTCTTCGCGCATTCCCCTCTGCAGTCTCCAAAGCACGTAAGCAGTATTCACAGGCTGTTAGGGGCATGATGGTAGAGCCGGTGAACAGAGATGACATCATAGCAGAGCAGCATTAAGATAATAAAGTTTGATTCTAGATCCTCTTCTTAAAATGTAAAAGTACACATGCAGATTTTTTTGTCCAGTTAGTCCAAGACCTCATTAATCAAAGAAAAGATGCAATTAAGAGTCTTATAAGTGCTTCTCTATATGCACGAAGATGTGCATCAAACATCTCACCTTTATATTTATACAAAGCGTTCCACAGGAATTGTGCAGAGACGAGAGGCCGCTCAATGAAAATGGTTTCTCCCTTCTTTATGCTCCTTTTGGCAAAGAGACCCTTGCCCTGTGAATAACAATCTGTTACTGCAGTCTTCAGTCACTACAGGAAAGTTACAGACTATGAAAATTTCACAAGAAATTAAAATGTAATCATTGTTGTGAGAAACGTGATCACAGCGAGACCTAAAATGATTTGTTTCTTAATCAGTATGCTTAAGGTATGTTTTAGAAAACTGATAACTTGCTGCAGCCCAAACAAGTTTCTTCAGAGTGACGACTACATTTTTAGGAAAATTATTCTAGAAATTTTAAGTTATCGTTTTCATTCTTCCGTCCACCAATCAACATGAGTAAAAACTGTAAGGAGAGGAGAAATACAACACTGCTGCATTCAGTCCAGACAGACCACTTAAAAACAAAGGAAAGAAGAGATGGCAGAAACACCCTTTCTAGCTTGTCCTACAGAAATCCATTAAATTTCGTGTCTGAAAAAAAATAATAATAATAATAATAATAATAATAATAATAATAATCAGCTGATTTATCGGAATACATGTTCATCAAATCTCCAAATATTGTGTCAGTATTGTAATTTATGTGTGCTTTAAAGAAAAGAAAAGAATATCATCATGTAAACTATAAACATGTTTATATCTTATTATTGTCAATCAATTTCATCTGCGTTGGCACAAATGAAAGTAACAGCACTTACACTGGAGAGGCCACAACAAGACAACCTCCAAAAAGAAAACAGTTTTCAGGTGGTGGCCACAGACCATGTCTCCTCTAGTTTACTTTTAACAAGTATTCTTGTCTCTACTGGTAACATGTGATGGTACCTGCTGCCCATTCAGGTTGTAGCATGCATATCATCACAAGACTGTCTGCTGTGTCTCCCAGCACAGATAGCAGGAGACTGGCTGTTACAGCAGGCGAGCTGGACAGGGCCGTAGAAGGTCATCAAATGAAAAGCAGAACCAGTAACTGCTCCTTTGTGCAAGGGGGGGACAGGAGGAGCAATGCCAGAGGCCTCCAGTGGGCTATTCCGTGCACGTTACGGACTAAAGTGTCATAAACAGACTCCATGAGGGTGGCATGAGAGCCTGACATGGTTTAGCAGGACCTGTGCTCACAGGCCGGCACCCTCCAGAGAACACCAGCACAGGCAGGTCCGCCAGGTGCTACATTTTTATTCACAGATGAGAACAGATGATGTGACGTGAAAGCTGTGGAAAACGTCATGATGCCTGCCACATCACGTGTGAAGAGAACTGATTATATCTATCTATTTAAGAATTTCCTTTAAAAAAGCTAATAATTCTTATACTGCGATATGTAAAAGCTTGTGTTTCCTCAATTAAGAGGGGAAAAAAAACATTTGCGAGCTAAGCTTTGGCCTCTGGAAGCTGCTGTCCTAAATTTTTCTGAAGGCAACATAAAAATCAAACCCTTCATGGGGAATTTAGACAATCAGTCGATCACCACTGTGTGTCATACATCAGCCAGTCGTGCCTGGCTGTGATCCGCACTGACAGCCGACATGCGACTACAGCACCGCCGCTTTAAATCTACGTTCAGCCGCAGATTTCTTCTAAATTCGTTTAATCTGAATATCACGGATGAGTCTCACCTTGACGTTGTCGATAAATCTGACTTCCACACTGCTGGACACTTTGCCGGGGTCCACGCAGAAGGAAAACATGTCATCCAGGGGAGCAGCCATGTTTCACACGACCTTTCCCCTTTCAACTCTGACGCCGACGTTTTATCTGTGAGACAGGCGGCAGCGACCTCTGGTGGTGGACGGAAAGTTGCGTTACTATACATAAATGTTCACTTTTAGACTTCATATCCTTATTACTGTTAATATTACGAATATCTGTAATGGGAACTTTCAGAATAAGTGAGTACTGCAATGCAAACAGAATACACTTTAATGTATTTGTGCCTTTTTGAGCCTTTTTAATGTAATTACCTGCAAATCTAATGAATTGTGCAGTTCTTTTTGTTTTTTAAGTGTATGTCGATGCTCACTAGTAATTAGGAGGTATGTTTATCTATGTCTGTGTGATGCATATCTAGTTTTATTTTTTATTGTTTTACTTGACTAATAACCGGTCCATTGCAAATATTAGCAAAAAAGTACATGAAGGAAAGTATAAATCCTTAACTTAAGAATCAATCGATGCAAAATGAGGTAGTAAATAATGTCAGTGGACACAGTGCTCCTTATCTGGGTACAATGCTGAAAATCTCTGAAAAAAAATACTGTAAATGCAGAAAAAGGAAATCCAATTACCTTCTAAATTGCATAAAAATACTGAATCCAAATATGTACAATACAGTGAAACTCCTTCCTGATTTCTTACTTTTTGCATATTTGTCCCACATACATTTTTTATATTAGACAAAGGTAACCAAACTAAATACAAAATGCAGTTTTTAAATGATGATGATTTCATTTATTAAGGGAAAAAAGGTTATCCAAACCTAACTGGCCCTGTCTAAACCTAAAGCTGCCAAGGGCTATGTCACCCCTTGCAGCAAGGACTTCAACCAAATTTTTGCAATAACTGGCAATGAGTCTTTTACATTTTGTGCATGAATTTTGGCTCACTCTTCTTATAATAATAATTACAATTCAGTCACATTGGAGATTTTTTTTTAGCACGAAAGGCCTGTTTATGGTCATTTCAAAGTTGGGCTCTGACCTTCTTTCCCATCCATCTTTGCTGTTAATCTGCAAAGATGCTCATGAAAGAAGGTCAGACACCAACTAGGGAGAAACAGGATGGCAAATGGAACAACAATGTCATCCTTTATGTAGTAGGTTTATCAGAGAAACTCATGACATCCCAGTAAATTCATATCCAGCCACACCCTCAGACAAAAAGTGGTCCATCCCAAGGACAAAATTCCCAAACACGAGCTAAGCAACATAGTGTATGATGTTCAGTGCAGTGAGGAGTGCTCCGACCTCAACACTGGAGGAACCAAACAGCCACTTAATGGGACAACATAGCAGAACCACCTTGACAGGACAAGACTCAGCTGTACATCTGCATCTAAAGGACAAAGGTCACTCTTTCGAGGATGCCAGTGTTCACATTTTGGACTGAGAAGACAGACGGTTTGAAAGAGGAGTGAAAGAAGCCATCTATGTCCACTGCAAAAGGCCATGTTGAACAGAGGGGGTGGCTTACGACATCAACTGTCTGCCACCTACAGTGCAGTCTTGAGATCCCTTCCCAGGAGCCTCAACCCCCACTCGCCTCTTGTGTCAGGTGACCTCAATAGATCACATGATAGGGTGAGGGAGGATCTCACAGTGGTTTCACCTGAAACCTCTGGTGGTAATGGCACATGGCTTTTTTCACACCTTGGCTCATGTGATGAGGCACATGATAAATCTTCAGTCAACGACCCTCGTAAGGGACAACCACCGCTAGGGTTTAAATACCCGGCACTCTCCACCTTTTGGTTCTAGAACTGAAGAAGCATCTTGAATCAGAGGTTAGACATCTTCACGAAGCTTAGGCTACCATGACCTGATTGAATGAGAACCTACACAGACACTCTTCCATGGATGCCGTTTTTGCCAGCTGTCTCTGTTGTTGTTGATTCATGGAGACTGACCTTAACTGAGGGAAGCTGCAGTTCTATAGATGTTGTTCTGGGTTCTTTTGTGACCCACTGAATACGTCGTTGAGTAGGTTGGCCACTCCTGAAAAAGTTCACCACTGTGCCAGCTTTTCTTGATGTATAGATAACGACTCTCACCATGGTTTGCTGGAGTCCCAAAGCCTTAGAAATGGCTATGTAACCCTTTCCACACTGATAGATGTAAAATGAATTTATTTCTCATCTGTTCTTGAGTTTCTTTAGATTGTGGCATGATGTCTTTTTGAGCTCTTTAAGCCTACTTCGCTTTGTCACACAGGTTCTATAAGTGATTTCTTGATTCAACAGGCAGTTATCAAGCTGGGGTATGGCTAGTGAAATTGAACTCAGCTTTCAGGTATGGTTAATCAGAGTTAATTCATAATTTAACAAGAGGGCCAGTTACTTTTTCACCGGGGAAACCAACATAATACAAAAGTCTTAGTGTAAAGGATGGAAAACCATCCTATAGCAACACCAAGTAAAGAGTGCAGACACTTTACATACAGTAAAAGAGTATTTATTACAGGCTATATAGTAAAATAATAAGAGGTTTACATTGTTTGACTAGCAAACATTTGCAATAGTATCAGTGGAAGTATTACACAAAGAATTAAAAACAGTCAGTTGTGTAATATATGTTATGGTTCTGTTTAAAATTGTGTACAAAAGAAGCAATTCTTTAACAATAAAACAGTAACTTGACAACAGTCAGTAATGGAGCAAAATGACCTTCATACAAGAAAATGTAATGCAATATTTTAGGAGTTCTTTCATATTATGTGGGTTAAAACAACTGGCATGTATCAACTGCCAGTTTAAAACTTGTATAAACAAATATACATCTATAATTAGGCATCCAAAGTACAGCTACTTAACGGGGGCTTCGCATTTTTACATTGTTTCATAGTGAAAGTTGCCCTCGTCAGAGTGAGTCTCACTGAACAACTTAGTTTGCATGCAGCTGCCTGCTTTCCATCTCAGTAATCAGATTATTATCAGCTGATAGTTAAAGCCAAACAATACATAACAAGAAACTGCAGTTCAAAAGATGCTTTCATCTCATCTTCTCAGCCTTAATTCACCCCACTCATTACACGTCACAGCCACAGTTCAGTAGATTTATGTTTTTAATGAACCTTATCAAAAATACTTAAGGCGTGTCAGTAGATACGCAGCTTTATTTCTATATTTACCTCTACCTCCACAGGGACTGCAGATGGATAGTAGCCAGTAAATGCAAAAAAATTAGATTTTTATATTAAGAGACTCATAATGATCCTAATATTGGTAATATATTGGTAACTTTTGGGGTTTGTCTTATTCAATATAAAGGACTTATTCTGCATGGCCATAATTTAGAAGTACTAAAACCTCTCCCTTAATAACCTCCTACTTACTTCTTACTGTCAGTAAACAAGAAGAAAAACTTTTTTAATATATTTGGCTCAGTATGGTCACCGTAAGAACTATGTTTCCCATATGAGGGCTGTAATTAGGAGGTTATTGCAGAAAATCTAACTAAAATCTGATCACAGCGCAAGCAACTTGGGACAATGGACTGTGAATAAACATCACTCAACTTAAATTAAGGTTCCTTTTTTAGAAATTAATCTAATTCCCCCCTCCAGGCAGGGAAAACCTTTATTTTGCAACATTTTTTAAAAAAACGTTTTTTAACTTTATTGGATTATGGTGCTGCTCTTTATGAATGCACCACTCCAGCACCTAAAGAAGTTAGGTACCTGTGTGTTCTTTTTTATTACTGGCGATGGAAATTGTGCACACTGGTCTGTGTACTGCTATTAAGTGGCTACTGCTTAATAGCAGTACACAGAACAGTGCTAAACAGCAGTCTTTGGACTTGCACGTCGCTGCATGTCCAAAGATTTTCGGATTCATAAGCTCTTACATGTTCATCTCGCCTTGGGCTGGTTTCCTCTCATATAATCAACACTGCATTTGCTTTCAATATATTTTACAAATGTTTGTCCCTTGAGTCAAAACAGAATGAAGGAATATTTTTACTGTTTTGGTTCATTTGCAGCAATTTCAAACAGAAAAGCTCTAATAAACTGACTCTGCACGGCACACGCAGTCCCCAGTTGCAGACAGACAAAGTTAGAGATGACACAGTGGCAAGAACTGTACTCGTGTGGACCAACAAACAATAGCATATCTGTAGGGAACACTTATTTATACAGTATTAAATAATGAACTGATGCTAAATCTGACTTTACAGGGAATAAATCAGCATTTCTATACACAGAGCTCTTAAAAAGGAGACGACAGAATAAAAAACCTCTCAGAAAACTATGATTTAATAACTGCTGGGATCTTGATAAATGCAGAAAGCAGTTTAAAAAACACTGGGGCCTTTAGTTCAGTCTTTCCTGTGATAAAAATGCAGCACATATTTCCCAAACCTGTCGACAGGAGGAACCCTACAGTTGAAGTTCCCTGACAGCTATTCACACTGCAGCCTCATTTTCCTCCTGGCTCCCTTTACTCTCTCCCACTCTACCACCATCCATCATAAACCTTTGTTGTAGGTCACCACCTTGCAATCTGTTGCCATGGCAATCTCTGGCTCAAGGCAAGTCACCTCGATCTGCCAACAAAACAAAAAAAAAGGAGAGAGAAAGAAAGCAAAACACAAACCATGAAACCAAATGTAAGAATTTAGCTCTTCTCTTCTTCCTTTAGCCTTGAAAGTTATTTAGATTTTTAATTAGACGTTGGAATAAAAGGATGTGGGTCGGGGCTCTCCATGTCAAGCTGTGTACATGTAATTTGAATTTTTACACAGCTGCTCCCTGTGCCATCTGGCCTTGAAGGCAGCAGTCTGTCTAACAGTGTATGTACTGTACCTGAGACATCTGGGGGAACAGACTGATGGCCACAGGCAAAGAGAGGCCAAAGGTCACTAGGCACACAACGCTGTGGATGGGCAGCAACAGCCTGCGGTTGCTCTGCAGGAATCGAAGCCTACACAAGTCAAGGCAGAGATAAAAAGAAACGTGAGTGTGCTGTGTGGATCGATCCCAGATGACTCCTGCAAAGCTATGAGTTATTTTTGGATCTGGAGAAAAACATCATGTGCAGATTTGGGGGAGCTATTTCTGCACAATTGCAGGGTGTGAGATTTATGTGTGTATGTGAGACAGAATATCATAAATCTGCCTGCAGATTCTTCTTTAAAGGCACAAAGTCTGCTTTAGTTTTCTATTTGTACTTATATTCTCTCTGTCTTTCACTCTAGTGACCTATGACTGAATGGATAGTTTAGTAAACACTTTGGGGCACAACACATGTCAGCTTTGGTTCAGTACATACAAAGATATTTGCGGTGTATTTTTAGACCTAATTCATGCAGACAATACTGAAAAAGAGCAGAATTAAAGTAATGATAAAGCAGTCCCAGTTTGCTGCACAATGACACAAAGGAAACTACTGTAATGGATTTATTGATTGCTGATTGTGTTAGAGTCTGACTTTGGATAAGCATCAGGAGGCAAAAGCATGAAAGCTGATAATACAAAGTCCTGCATCTGGCAGATTATTAAATTGTACTGTAATTAAAAGGCTAACTGAGGCTTCAACTGTTCTTTTGCCATGATTTAACTTAGTCACAGTCATACTTATGTCTCACCAACACTGCATAAGGCTCTAGTGTTACTTTAGTTTTGACTAAGTGAGTGGTCACTGCATTTTTTTTGTATTGCAGGTAGAATAAAAAGCTTCATTACCCACAACAGCATTCATAAATGTAATTATTGCATTTATTCTATATTAATACATTTTTTGCTTTTCGTTTTCTTTTCTTTTCTTTTTTTTTGTTTGATCCTTGCTGGAAAACTTACTGCATTATATCTTTCATTCCGATAATTTTACATTTTTGAGGTTTGTGCTGTTACTGTTTTAACTGTTCCACACCTCTCTAGGAACTTTTGGTAGCCATTTTATGTACTTTTCTAGACCAACTGGTGATCTTTCATCAAAGAAAAAGCAACAACAACAAACAACAGCAAAAGTAAGTTGCAACCCTAACCCTAATAGGAAAAAAATCCAAACAATGTATTTCTGCACAAACCTCTCGAGGTAGGACATAATGATGGGGGGCAGGACAAAGATTGGCATTGGGAGGACCACACGTGTGAAGGCAGTTTCCATGATTGCCTGGGGATAAAGAACATTGTGCACATGCTCCATTTCAAACAATGAGTTTAAATTTTTTTTTTCATGAAATCAGATGGTGTTTGGATTCCAAGCGACAATCATTTTGGAAATTTAGAGAGATAGCAAGCAGGCATATAAACATATTCGCATCAGGTAACAACTGCATTTTTGCAGGGCATGCAAAAACGAAAAAGAGCACTCACATGTTTTGCAGCAATTTTGGAGGATCCCACCACGTTCCCGTTGTTGTCAAGCACATCGATACCTTCGGACAGCTCATTGTGTCTCATCAGGCCCACGTTACAGATGTTTGCACTAGCTGTAAAGGGAGAGGCAGACAGCTCAGAAATTGTAATACATTTTAACCAGAATCTGTGCAGAGTCTGACAAACAACAACTGCAGCCACAGATCAACAAAAGAAATTCTTTAACAGTGAACTTAGACCAAGCCAGGACACTTTCTCCATCGGCATCACTCTGAAATCCTGTTTCAGAGTGATGAAGATGCTGAAAAGATCATGCACTTATTAATTCTAGGCTGGACTATTGTAATGTATTATTATCAGGTCACTATAAAAGCTCCCTGAAAGGCTTTCAGTTGATCCAGAACACTGCAGCGACAGTACTAACTGGAACTAGAAAGAGAAATCACACCTCTTCCATATCACCTTCCCTTCACTGGCTCCCTGTTATATTCAGAATGGAATTATCATACCAGACAAAATCTTGAATAATCAGCCCCCATCTTATCTTACAGACCACACAGTACCTTATTATCCTAACAGAACACCGCTCTGTGACTGAAGGCTTACTGGGGATTTACGCTTCAGTGGGAAATCTACGCCATACCTATGTCATGACTGCAAACCTCTTTGAAACCCTACACCGTAACCTATGGCATAACCTGACCTGCACTTCCCTAGAAATGTAACTACATTTCAGGTCGACACAGCTCACACCTGTTGTGATTGGCCTGTTCAGCACTGTCGATTCGTCTTATGCATTTCCGGTTACTTTTTCCGGTTTGCTGAAGTTATAAAAATAGAAGTGAGCGAATGTACAAAGTGGAAAACTTTGTACATTCCCTAACAAAAAAGTGGGGACCCTAGGAGGGGGAAAAAAAATCAAACCATTTTATTTGTGTCTATCAAAAAAAAAACAAAAAAAACATATAAAACATATAAAAAACAAAAAAACAATGCGCCAGCACACGCATAAATGCCAGCAATGACATTGGCCATCTATGTAGGTTACATCATAAGCTTTGCGAAGATTCAAGGCAGAAGTCTAAATCAGATTTTACTGGTGGTTCCCAACATTTTCAACAGCAGAATAGCAGATACAACCTTCAGCTATCAGGCTTCTCTGCTACAGAACCAGAGAGACACGCTCTCTGCTTCTATGATTACACCTAAAATGTTCATTTTTGATAAAGCTTACAGTTCGGGCTCAGTTAGGTGACCCTGAACCATCCTTTAGTTATACTGCAAAAATATTGGGTTGTTGGGGGCTTCTAATGGTGCGCTCTTTCTTCATTACCTGTGGCGGATGGCTGCCCCTCCGTGAGTTTGGTTCTTCCTGTTAAAAAGAGGGTTTTTCTTTCCCACTGTCGCCAAGTGCTTGCTCGCAGCAGGTAGTGTGATTGCTAGAGTTTCTAGCTAATATTCTAGGATCTTTATGTTAAAATATAAAATGAATTAATGCGGCACTTTCCGGTCTTTTAGACATGGGAAACTTTTCACACACAGCTTCATTCAGAGCTAGATGCATTCAGAAAACATACAAAAAGAACTTGTGACAAACTGATATTACAATGTTGAACTGATGTTATACATTTTGGTACAAAATACCAAGGTGTTCGGTCAGACATGAGGCTGACATATTTCAATTAGTTTAAAGGAAAGAGAGGCGTTTGTAGATGAATCTGTAGAACTGTTGATGTTCATGGCAATAACAAGTTCAATACTAAAAGAAATACATAAAATATCCTAGTGCAGTTACAAAACTCTGAAACTAATTGCTGTATCATTTGTAAACAAAATATAACATCAACCAGCAGAGGGCCACATGAAACCCACCCTCATTATAACAAAAGCTCCTTTGAAAACCTACCTACAGCTGGAAAGGGGACAAATCTCTGTATTATTATTCTGGTGGCAGGACTCAGTTTGTTGGCCTTCTGAATCAGCACATTCAGTCCCACCTATAAAATACGAAATAAATATCTGGTAAATCTCAGGTAATTCCAACATACTTTGTTCATAAGTAAAACAAGCTTTTTATACAGCTACACAATACTGCACTTAAAACATCTGCAATATGATAAAAATTAATCCACAAGATAAACTGTATTAATATTAAACCCACTCACTGCAATAGAGACAGCACTCGACACAGCTCCTGCGTAGCCTTGAATAAACTTGGATGTTGGTGTAGGCTGAAGAAAAACATACATTGTCACAACATTTTTATAGTTATTTTTTGTATTTTTTTAATTTATTTTGTATTTATTTGGCATTTTCTACCTTTGTCGCGTTACGATTCGCATAGTTCACACAGGCATTGTGACTCTGGTTCAGCCACTGAAGAAAAAAGGAAGGGAGGAAATGAGGGAGGAACCAGGTTTAAAGGATGAGTGAGTAGGAGGGTAGTGTTAAACACAGCAGCAGCACTTTATTTTAAAATGTTCCAGGGTATAACAGGTAGTAAAGCTTTGCATGTACCCAGTAAAAGTGCACTTACCAGATGTTCAAAATGGACAATAAATGCAATGATTTACAATAAGCATGTTATTTACAGTACCTGCCATATAATGGTAGACACCACAGTCTGATTTGGGAGAAGAAGGCCAATGACCTAGATGAAATCAGGGAATAGGAGCTTATTTTTGGACAAAATAAGTTCAAAATCTCCTTTCATCTGTCCCCAAATTTGACCGTGTTCATGGATATCTGCACATCCAAGTACAGTTCTATGAAATGCATGGTTAAAATGCATGGCTTTCATATGTGACTTACAATTGGTGTTCCAAATGGTACATAACCTGCACAGTGAAAACATGATTTTCAGTGTAGACAATGATGATAAAATGGATCAACTCAAACAAGTTCAGCAAAGATCTTCATCTGAGGCCGTACCTGACATTCGAAATGGCATGAAGATCTTCTCTCCTGTGTCAGGATGAATGATGGCCTGCGTGCAGAGAGCATGAAAGCTTCCTCATGCCGCCAGCAGCCCAGAGACTTGAATGTATGAAAGGGCAGTAAACGTGGGCCAACTTACGTCTGATATAATACTTACCTGTTTGATCTTCTGGGCTTCCCACAGCTGAACAGGTGAGCAATGCAATAAAACGGCAGAACTATAATTAATTATTGGGTATTATAATTATTCTTAATTTTCCTTAAAGGGATGGAAGATGTTGCTGAGTTTGCATTTTCTATATTGCGCCTTTTGGTGTAGCTAGGATTTCTTTCAGGAACAGATTGTGTAATATTATGTCGTAACGTTCACCTGAACATCAGACACTCCAGGTGGAAGTGAGCCATGTTTGTAGTCATCAAGGAGTTTGATGCATTCTTTTAGCCGTTTCTGTCAGCAAAGGGAAAGAAAAATTGGAACAAGAATTAAATTATCTATAATACAGCACCTTTCCCAATATAAATACACTTGAACATCACTTTGCAATTGACAGTAAAATATTTAAGACTGCAAAAAACTTTACCTTGTAATTAATTTTGCATTTCATCAAATATTTGTTGTAAGGGTGTAAGAAACTTATCCATCATCTGCAAATGTCATGTTTAGCAATTTGATAGTTGAATTTTTGACATTTTCTTGAAGAAATCAAGCAATTACTCCACTGTGACATGTTTTAAGATGTATACAAAACGGTTTCAGGAATCAGGAATATCACTGAAATATGACACACAGATACTGATATACTGAGTTTTATCATACCCAGCACTGTGCAGGTTTTCTCAGTTTTCAATAAAATAATTTTGTATTATGTTGTACATACTGAGGGTGTAAAATTGCAGAAAAGCCCTGAGCCCTTTGCCCACACAGTGAGGGGACCTGTTGGCTCAGTTATGCTGTGGAAGGGGGATTTTCCTGGAATGGTTTAAATCCACTTGTCCCATGTTCACCTTTATCCTCTAATAAAATGTTTCTGTCCTCATGGGAGTGGTGTCTCAGGATGTCAGCATCACCATCCAAAGAGCACAAGGGCTTCCTGAACTGGTTGATGGGTACAAAAATGATGTGATTCATATGACATGATCTTCACCATAATCCAATCTCAACACAGTTGAGCATAAAAAGGAGATTCACTATGTTTGATGGCACTCTCAACCATCATCAAGTACAATGGCAGAACAGCTTTTGTAAAATGCGGTGTAGAGACTCACTGCCGAGTTGCACCGAAGCAGTTCTGGCAGCCCCAGATGGCTAAACATCTTACAAAGCCACTTTGTTATGTTTTTCCTTTAATTTGACACCCGTCCGTACATCTAGATGTTTTAGAGAAAACGTTACCTCTGAGACAAACAGAGTGCTGGGGTCAATGATGTCTACAAAGTGTCTCAGTCGACCAAAGAATGAACCCTAGGAAAGACAGCATGACAGAGTTAATCCTTAAAAATAGCAGGAAAACATGTTTTCACTCAAATACACAGAACCAATTCCATTTTACTTGTTCATGCTCATAAAAAACACTGTTTTATCTGCCTCACAGCTACTCTGATACAGTAACAGCTTCACACTATTTATGTGTTTATAGCATCATATGTCTGCATCCTATTGTTTTATATTGACAGCAGAAAATTTGCAAGGTCAAAGCCAAGGTTTCAGAAACACTGAAATGAATACACATCAATACACGATCATGTTAATCAAGTGTTCACTTGTATTTTACTAACACTATTACTAATTGTAACTTATATTTTGAAGAATTCGTCACACTGTTTTAAATATAATTGTGGTACAAACATACAGAAATCCCTCACTGCATTTTCATGCACTGTATTTTAGACAAAGCCAGCCCAAGTGTCCGGTCTATGTGATGAACTAAGGTGACTGGCTGTAGCTTCGTATTTACAGGAGAGATTTGAGAGTTCATTTCATCGTTTACCTCTCAAGATCAATAAGTGTATTTGCCAAAATGTCAAACTGCTGTTCTAGGCCTCTGTTTAAATTTCCATGCAGGTCAGTGGCTCCTAGTTTGCTCTGTTTGCTACATGAATGCAGTTGAAAGGTCTGTCTCATTAGAGTAAAATGAGTAAAATATGTTTGGGGATTTTTGTGCTACTTCAAAATGTAATTCACAATTTCTTTGCTTAGCAGTTTTCTTATCATCTTATGAAAGGAAATAATGCTGAGATGTAAAAATAAAGTGTGCATTTTAAGATTAAAAACTGAGGGAAATGCACTAACAATCTGCACATTTATTCCAGTAAACGTTCTTCCCAAGTGAGACTTGAAGCTGCTGGTCAAGCGCCCTATTTTCTGTTCCCTTCAGTGTCTCTACATCAGGATGCCAATTGCTAAGTATGTGTGCCAGCAATCTGAAAAGGCCCAGTAGGAGCTTGTGCCAAGAGTCTCTTTGGCAAACCAGACGGGTGAAAACATGGCAGCTTCAATCAGATTCCGTCAGAGACATTTATCAAAGATGAAGGGCAGGAAACACAGCAGAGTGACAGTGGAACTGACAAGACTCTATTTTCATTACCTCTCTAGCACCAGATTCAAATTGAAATAACTGGAAACAAGCTTCTGTCCTCATAAAGACCCTAGGTGTATAAATCTATCCATATCTCTGCTCTGGGTTTTCTGTCACTGCCTCGTTCCCTCATCACATGTCTCCTCCTCTGACAGGCCATATGTGCTGCAGTGCTGTTTTGTAAGAGTGGGGCAAAGGGAGGATCCGTGTGAGGAGCCCGCGTTAATTATGCATGAGTTTCAGCTCCCTGGAGAACACACAACAAGGCTAGTAGAGATGGAGCGCGGCACAGAGCACAGACAAACCAAGCAAGATTTACGCTCATTCAAGGACTGCCCTAATTTTTAATTCCTTGATGCAAAGAGCTAAAAGTATTGCAGCACCTTGAACAGCCCAACATGAACTGCAGGTTACTGATGAAAAATTAACGTCTTCGTGAGGGTCAGAGCGAAAAGAACAACGAAAAAACTAATCGGGGGCCGAGCTGGGGAGCCTTTGTGATGGTAACCAGTTAAAAAAAAAAAATTATAAATATCCTGACACAAAGACTGTTAATAAGCTGTCACTTGGGCAGTCTGTGAACAATGCAATATCCTGTGCTAATTGGTGTGTCCATGAATGAATTATGAAACAGATCCGGAGGCACACTCAAGCATACAGTGCCTCAATCCTCCTAAATTAGATCAAGAGAGACAGATTGCGAGAGACAACATTAATTTGTGTCTCTTTTGGTCTTTTTGTCTCTTTGACGTCATCTTGTGTCTCTTTGTGTTGTTTTACATCTCACCATAGTCGTTTTGCGTCACGCTGCATCCCTTTGTGGTTGTTTTGTATCTCTTTT
>VVHJ01064944.1:53525-68406 GCA_015107715.1 Tylochromis polylepis
AAGAGGTTTCTTTTCTTTTCTTTTCTTTTCTTTTCTTTTCTTTTCTTTTCTTTTTTTTTCTTTTTTTTTTTTTTCTTTTTTTGTTTTTTTTTTTTTTTTTTTTTTGGTGTTTTTCTTTTTTTTTTTTTTTTTTTTTTTTTTTGCATTTTTTTTAAAACCATTTTTGCAGGGATATGCTATTTAATGGCATTAATGGGGGTTCCACTGATTAGCACTGCTGAATGAGGGTCCTGGGGTTAAATGTGGTTTTAGGGCCATTGAGTGTGGAGTTGGCGTGTTCTCCTCATGTTTGTGCAGGTTTTCTCAGAGTGCTGGTTCCTCCCGGTAATGAAAAACACTCTAGGTTAGGTCACTCCTGTAAAACAGAGTGCCTTTTGGTTAAACTGAATAAGAAGTTAAGAAAATGAATGGGATAATAAAATAATATCTCTCTGTAGTTGTTTTGAATTATTTCTGTGTCTCTTTGTGCATTTCTTCAGTAAAAGTCTGTCACATCAAATGTACTTGACCTGAAAACACTCCCGTAGTTTTTGCATGTTTTTCTATAATTTTTCCTGCTGTCATGGTGGCATAATAATAACTGTACTGATCGTTCTTGTGAGTTGAGAGAACACCAGATTAAAAGCAGTTTAGTGTGACTTAAATTTACACTCCCTGCATGAAGCCTTTACTCTGTGCATTGTCATTATAACGTAAATAACTCCCTTAATACTGCTGCTGATTAAATGGCAACGACCACAGAATAATTAGAGATGCGAGTTTAACTTGTCCTCAAATAGCGTGCCATCGGAGTCAACGTGAAGGACACATTATCTGTCAGACCTGACCACTGCAAATTAATTTATGGATGGAAAATTCAGTAATGAGCTTCAGATCAGGGTGGACGTCCAGTAACCTTGAACAAAGTGGGGGCAACAGCAGTCTGCAGGAAGCATCCTGGGGTAAAAAAAAAAAAAAGTTTGATTGGACTGGATTATTGTACAAGATGTACAAGATATTTGGAGACACTCTATCACGAAATTCCAAAAGATGCGATTAGATTAAAAGTGAAAATAGGAAACTCAGACAGCCAATTATCGTGAAGATTTGAGAGAAAACGACGGCGAGCTCTCAGTGTGTTGACTGCAGATCCAAACAGTGATATAACCGTGCGTCGAAGAGGCGTGGAATCTCATAAAACACTGATATGGCACTGCCGACGAGAAATCATTTCCACTATAAAAACTGCAATAAAGTCAAAACTCATCCATCTCATCCAAGTTCACTATCAGCTAGAAGTTACTGCGGTTTAAATAAGGGCAACGAAGAATCGGATCGCAAATCAAAGCCAACTTTGTGCCCACAAACTGCCTCAGCATCCGGAACGGAGCGGCAGCAGGGCGGAGGATGGAGCTGTTTTCCACCGAAAAGCCTGAAAACAAAATCCCATTAACGGATGGTTAACGGAGGATAGAGGGGGGCTTACCTGGTCGTATCGGGGTCTCCCGAGCTGGAATGCAGGACACGCTGCGGATTCCGCCATGACACGAAACTATTTATTTATTAATGAACTGAATCATGAACGGATTTCCAAGTACGGCGAACTACATTCAATGTGTAACTAGTGAAGCAATGTGCCGCTAAGTCTGCCGGGACATGTAGTTTTCTTATTTGTAATAACGCTGGCAAAGTTGAAGCGCATGACTACACATCCCAAATAATCGATTAGGCGAACGCTATTGCATAACTGTTCGGATTGATCTTGGGGAGAGATAACTGCTGATGCCACCATAGGTGCCATATAGACCCAATTACTCATAATGTGAGGGGGCGTGGTCTGATGTCTGCAAGGAGTAATGATCGGCCTGGAGCGACTTAATAAAGAACCAGCAGCGAAAATCTATGTTATCAGTCACCGCATTGGACACTTTCATTACCTCTTATCATGCAGTGGAGAGAGGCAAGACACTGCCGCTTAGGAAATTACTTCCATCTCAAAACACCAAGAAAAAATACAAGAGATTCTGTTTTTTCTCCTCTTATAACTCTGATAAATATGAAGAAAAAAATAATAAATAAGCCAACTGTGGCATATGGAGCGAAATGTGCATAATAAATTCGGATAAATGACACTTCTAGCGTGACGTTTAAAGGCTTTCATTTTTTCCCCTATAATGTTTAGGATTAGGGGTTACTTAATTATAAACATACTGTGAATATGCATCATATAGATTTATTTTCTTTTTTCCTAAAATGAGATGTTAAATGCAATCTTCTACTATTACATAAGGAAAAGATGAGGATACCTTTTATAGGATACCTCTAAGGATACCTTAGAAGATACCCCTTCTACGACTGTAATTACATTTTTCCTGCTAAATTTTGTGAGCCTTTTTCTGTGTGTGCAGACTGTTCCTTCTAAACAGGGACTGTGCCAAATTTGATAAAGCCTTTGCTTTCATATTTTTCTGTAATCCAACACGTCACAACCTGAAATCAGCACTTCCAGAAGGACAATTACGTTGTCACTCCTGCAAAGGTACGCCTGGTCTGTGGAGTCATGGATGCAATTTTCTATTGAAGTTGCAAATTCAAATGTTGCAGAGCAGAGGTCCCTGCTGAACCAGCAGGTTTCCACCAACGCTGTAAAGTCAGGAGTGCTCTCTAGCGGAGAAAATAAGCATTGCTGCATGACTTACCACACACAGCACAGTTTGCAGGACGGCATTGATTTGTCACTCTGCAGGCCTACTGCAGTCTGATCAGTAACAAAAACAACATAAGGAGTGCAGAAAGTTTGGCTCATGTGCATTTTATTTTATTATATTACAGTACTGCGGTCATGTAAAGCATTGCAAGTAGCTACAGTGACACTAGAGTGGCATTAGATATGGTGTTATTATGACAAACTTCATTGATAGAAATAACTTATAATACTCTTATTTACTGAATGTTTACTCTGTTATCCCTAAAGTAAAATTTTACAATTTCAACATAAACGAACAACAAAAGCTTAAAAATATATTAAAACATTCTGATTATTTTAGCTTGTAAAATTCCAGGAAAGTGGGAGAGAACTGAAGAAACAGATTTGTTTTTTTTTTTATTGCAAATGCAAACTGTAAGTCTTTATCCTCTTCAGTCCTTTCTGACACAGACATGAATGTTGCTCTTTTGGTCATCATACAGCAATGTTAATGCAGAAACAGTCTTTTTTTTATATAATCAACTTTGCAAAGCAGCATTTTATGTGTTGCTATAACCTTTATTTTTAAATACGATCTAAAGATATGTCGTTAGCTCAAGTTAACCTCTGTGGATTCAGCATTTCACGGAACTGATAAAACAGTCTTGTATCAAAATCTAATTTTGGCTGTAAATCCTACATTTTTTTAAAGCTTTACTTGAGCTAACATCATATTTGACCAGGGCACATTAAAAACATTTCCAGAATTTTTTTCTTTTTTTGTATCCTGTTTTTTATTTTAAACACATGTGAAAGCAGTGACTTTAAGATTAAATTGACAACAGCTGACTACATTAATGCATTCTAGTAAGCATGAGTAAAATAATTACTTGCTTCTGCTTTGATAAGAGCTTTTTTTCCTGCTTGTACCAAATTGAGATAGTAACCAGCATGCATGTTGGGTAATATCGTGTCTACATCAACAGGGCAGTATTAGCAGTGAGAAGACCTGGATGTTTGTGAGATCAGATTTGGTGGAGATCTGCCTCCAGAACAATTACTCCCATCCATAAATAACAACTTTCAGTAATGCAATATTCTAGAGGCCTGAAATACACCAATCACACACTAGCAATGTCCTCACTTGTGCCTAGCACGCACTTGAAGCAGCGTGGGCGTCTGCTCCATGATCCGCAGTAACAGATTATCAATGTAGTCCTCCAGGTCTCGAACCTGTGACTTGACCTTCTTCAGCTCAGCCTCACATTTCTCCAGCTGCGCCTCCTGCTGCTCTGAGGCCACTTGCTGCTTCTGCATGTCCATCTCCTGCTGCAGCAGCAAGGAGATCAGCTCCATGTTAGTCAGGTGCTGGTACTGGGCTGACCTGTCCACCGTCACCTCCTGCAAGACAGGACAAAGAAAGTAAGGTTTCATATGTGAAACCTACCTGTAAACATCATAATCAGAGGAATTAACTATATTAATTCACATTCTTGCTGGGCGTGACAGCAAATGTGTTTACCTTAGCTTAGCATAAAGAGTGAAAGTCGGAGTCTGAACTCGATTTGCTGTATTTATGTTAACCTAAATATTTCCAGGCAGCGCTCTCTCTGCAGGACAGATCTAAGCATCTCAGAAAGAAAGTCAAACTCTTCTTTCTGTGCCAAATGTGATTGAAATGATTGATGATTAACAGATCCCTGTGTTAAAAAGTTAAACGGGCACATTTTCATTTGCAGATGGTTAAAAAAAATGACACGAGTCACAGGAAACAATGAGGTCATCACAACAGTTATGGTCCTGCAGTACGTTTATTAGCGCCATGTGCACTGCTGGTGCCAATAAATGCTCATGGAAGCGTTAAACAGTCACAAACCTAATGGCTTTCTGTGATTTAATATGGCAGGTTAATGACTTAATTCTTCCACTGTTTGCACAACGTCAGACTCATGCAGTGTTTTGAAAATTGAAATGGTGAATTAGAAACTAATGTAACTGTTACAAGACAAGTTCTGACCAATAACTGACCACACATGGGGTGACATTATCCAGTGTTATATTAAAAAAAAATCATATTGCTGATTTGCTATTCAAGTTTCACCAGTGAGAGAAATGCTTGAGTACAACTGTGATTTTAATTCCTTTGCAGTTTGAAACCTTTCATATTTACTTAAACAGATGTAAAAGAGAAACGTTCTCCTGCAAAAACAAATAATATGCTCATGTAAGTAGTTATAGATATGAAATTACTTCCACACTTGTGTTCATTTTCAGGTGAGACTGGAGGTACAGAGACATGGAAATGCTTATCTAGGTCAAAGAATTATGCCACACCTAGAACACGTAGTGGGATCAGTATTTCTCTCCTAGTGTTGAAGGCATTTTCAGTTTAACAGGGGGGTGTTAGGAAGCAGCTGGCGCACTGTTCCTATGGTGGCCTGATTTGTTATTCAAACACTCTGGAGTTCCTGATCCACATATGACAGATAATTTATTTAATAAATAATCATCACTGGATAAAGTAAGATTACTTTATTTTTAACAGTACCTGACTCTTCTCAGGTTCAGCTGCCACTTGATGAGCGCTGCGTCCAGGGTTGATAGTCGACTTGAGCTTCTCCAGAACTGAACGACCCTCCTTCTTCTCTGATTGGCTAGAGGTTATCGGCTTCACTGGATGAGGTCTGAAAAACAAAGGGGTGAGCACTAGCATTTCCACACCGGTTAAGCGTAACTGCTTCTCAGTGGCTTTCCAAGTCCAGTCAAATGATAGCTTGGCATTTCCTGGAGAGGTTTAACACATCTGAGACCTCACTCTTTGAAGGAAAGATATGCAGTACATGAACATTTAAAATAAAGGTTGGAGCACTGTCTCAGAGCATGAAAAACTGCAGCTGTCCAGATCGAGTTTCAGTGTGATTTCTTTGAGTCCACATGTCCCGCTAAAATTTTCTAACCCCACCCCCAAAAACAGCTGGGACACAAAACACGTTTTTTTTTTTATTTCTGAGCCTCATAAATGTTTAATGCTCAACACCAATGACGCTTCTGGCTGCCTGCCTTACTTTTGTACATCACAAAAGTACAAAAATGTAATATTTTTGTGAATAAGGTCAGAAAAATGCGTATTTTCCCACATTAAGCCACACTTTTTCATTAAGTACTAAACTACTATGGTGCTGTTTACATATATTACTCTTTAGCAGAAAGTCTATCTAAATTTAGGCACAGCAAAGTGTGAAAAAGCAAAAAAAAAAAGAGAATAAAGAAATAAAAAATAAAAAATATAATAGACAACAACAAACTGAAACATGAGATGAATAACATAAATGTGCAGCAAAACCAAGCGCAATACAGCAGTAATCATCCAGTCGCTTTGGATGAGAAGGCAGAACTTATATATGCAAATGCATTCAACAACAAGCAAGCCAGACCAGCAGTAAACAAAACTATCACAGCAACCAAAGAGTTAAAAAACACATCCCAGTTATATATGTGCAAATCATGTCTATTGTCACGTCTTCTAATTTAGTACAGCTTGTAATTACCTACACAGGTGATGTCCTAGTGTGAGGATTCTCACCTGCTCTCCTGATGGGGCAGGTTGCTAGCTGTCTGTGTCTCCTCAGGCAAAAGTAAGTGCCGTGCAGCGACCAGGGGCTGGTCAGTGGTGAAGGTGGTAGAGTAGGAGGAGGTGTAGGGGGCCACAGCCAGCGTAGTGCTGGCTCCAGCACTTGGCCCCGTGCTTGAGGGATGTATGGACGGACAGCAGACAGGTGTATCAGCTGACAGGGAGAGTGCAGACAAGATGGAGGGAGAAAAAGAGGGTTTGTGCAAAGATTGCCCAATCTTTGCGTCACAAGGGGTTCTCGAGTTTGGCGCTACTTTTGCGTGGAGGTCTTCAAAACTGATCTCAGAAGGTTTTGCTGTGACGCAGTTTTCTTTAAGACACGCTGCCGTTTTTCCTTTAAAAGATATATCTGATGTTGTGTTTGAGTCTCTGTGACACGTTTGGTCATTATTGTTGCTACATTCAAGCAAACCTGCCTGTTTATCTAAATCAAACGAGGAAGAAAGAATTGATTTAGAGGGCTGATATGATGACGGTCCTTCACTGATTTCTGAAATGTTTTGCACAAGACATAAAAACTGTTCAAACTCTCTGTCTCCACTTTTGCTTTGGCTGTTTGGGCTGTCGCTGCTGCTCTGTCGGGACACTCCCTTTGGTCTAAAACGTGCACTAACTACCCCTGAAAATGACTCGGGCTGGTTAGGTTTACCTATCTTGGCTTGATTATTGCAATTTTCATCAAAGTCCTTTTGTGTCTGGTTAAAATCATCATAGTCATTTCTTCTTTCTTCTCTGCATTCAGCAGCTGGTGAAACACAGGTCTGATTTTGTGGCATCAAAGCAGTAATTCCTCGGCTGTTTACCTTGGAGTGACCAAGCGGTGCTACATTGTTCAGTTCACTTCGATAATCACGGCAACTGTCTTGGCTGACTGGAGCTACTTTGCACAGCTTATTGGAAGATATTTCAAATGAAGAATTCATCTCAGGGATGTAAGTGTCCTTCAAAGTAAATATTTCCTCGGGTTTGGTTTCCAAATGGTAGACGGCCACCTGTGAATTTTCAGGCGGTTGCTGTAAAGTCCCACTCAAGCCGACAACACTTTTCAGAGTATCACCAACCTCCGACGCAGAAGACCCATCAGAATCAATAAAACCAAAGTCTGAATTATTCACATTCATGTTCAGATCTCCCAAAGTTAGCGAGAAAGAGATGTTATTGTTGGTGCATGGCGTTTCAGCCAGATTAGTTTCCAGTATGTCTTCACCTGGAGTGGGAGAAATACCTAGCGCCTTGGCATCTGCATGCGAGAGAGTAGTGGGCGACATTTTCAAAAGATCTGTAACAGATATCTCACTATCGAGAAGCATTTTAGGCCCTGAGCTCTTAGATGTGATCTCAATTCCAGTAGTTTCCTCGGCGTTCAATGATAAACGATGACTGTTTACTTTGCATTGTCCATAATTTCTTCTACACACACGTCCGTACAAGTCTTGCTCGAACAACATCCCTCCCCAGCAATCAGTCTCATCTTCCAGAGGTTCATATTTGAACTTTTTAAGCTTGTCTTCTGGCGTAAGCCCCGGAGAAGTAACGTTTGTGTATGACTGGGAGTTCAGGCTGAGGGACTCAGAGGTCTCGCTGCTTGTGTGCGGGTCAGGAAATATGTTGTTTCTTTTACATTCTCCTTCTCTTCCACGCTGTAGTGAGGCCACACCGGTCTGAGAGAGGAGGTAGGCTTCTTTATGGACGGCTAGCTCCTGACCTCTATGTAGCCAGCCATCAGAGTAAATCTCGTTCACTGATGTTCTTAAAAGTCTCCGTGGAGGCAAAGGTGGAGGCTCCTCATTACATGTTTGCAGTTCTTGTGCATAGTTACTGTTATTAGCCAGGGGATAACTACGTTTACGAGATGAAGCTGGGCTAGTTGTCTGCTTTTTTGGGGGAGAACAAACCTTAGGAGAATTAAGCCTGCTAGAGGCAAAGGCATCAAATGAGTCATCCCATTCTCCTGTACTCTCTGACCTGGAGCAAGGGGCGGAGTGATTAGGAGAATTTGGTGAGGCCACTTGGAGCGATAATGCAGGAAGTGATATCTGCCTAGCTACTGCCCTAGGGCGCTCCCGCTTTATGGAAGCCATATTTGTAGCACTAACTTCATGAAGAGTAGTGGGTGTGTAGGGCTGGGCAGGCAGAGTGGTGTAATGAAAGGGGGATGAGCCAGCAGAGGAACAAGGTTCAAAAGGAGGAGACTTCTGCAACTCTTCTGCTATGAGCTCCTCAAAAAAGGGATTGCGCTGCATACGTGGGAGGAAAGGATTGGAAGGGGAGATGGGGGTTGAGGAGGGGGAGGAAGAAGGGGTGAAGACATTGATGTGACTGCAGTCATCAGGTGAGACATGACCAGGGGGAGAGGCAGAGGGAGAGGAGCACTGAGGAGGAACAGGGGAACGAGGAGGGAGGGGAGGGGGTACATCTGAGCTGCGTTCTACCTTAGGAGAAACTTCCAGCCTGTGAAGGAAATAGGGCACAATAGTCCTCTTAGTTAATGATGTGCCAGGTAACCAGATGGGGAACATTGTTCGTACAAAAACAGAAAAGATAACCAGAATACAAGCTGATATTCCTCAACAAAAAGAGGGATATTCCCGCTTAACGTCAGTCTTAAAACTTCACAAGGTTCATGATATACTTATGGAAAGAGTAACGTAAAATAAAATAAAGAAGCAAAGCACATCGGCAAAATAATCAAGCAACAAAAAGTAACTATCGCACTTAGCCATTCAAGCACCAACTGCACTGGCAGCTATTCTGTTGGGTGAGCTCATATCAACATGGAATGATATTCTTCACATCCTTTTTCAAAACCATTCGCAGAAAGAAACACACTCTGAGTAGAGAAACTGGCAATGCAGGAGTGCTGTTTGTGGAAAATATAGTATGAGGTGATGACACAGCATGGTTGTAAGATGGAAAAAAATTATGATTTAAATCAATTCCATTTTCAAATGAGCAGGCAGAAGAGTGAACGCTGAACCCAGGACACCCAACTGAACACAGGCCTCTGTTGTGCCTGGATCATCAAAAATGTCTGAAGCCCAGACACGAGGTCGTGAATGAGCCCAACTCACCTTGGTTTGTTCTGGGAGTCACTAGAGCCAAACCAGCCTCTGAGCCTCCCCTCTGATGTGGAACCAGCATGGCTGAGTTCTGACTTAGATGGGAGAGAATCACTCCTCCCTCCAGAGAATAATGTCTTTCTTAGCTTCTTTCCTTTGTCAGCTGATTCAGCGGCTGAGGAGACCGTTGGCATGGCTGCCTGCACAGGGCAACCCCCTATCTGAGCTTCTTGAATAGAAGTAGACGATGCCTGAGCATCTTTTTCTTCCTCTTTTTCCTCTTTCTTCAATTTGTCAAAGGACCAGCGTCGGCCCTCTGCAAAGGAAGCTTTGTCCTCACTTCTTTTGGTGAGATTCTGCAGCGAGCGAGAGAGCGGGGAGCATTTTTCCAGCAGAACCAGTTTGGACGAGAGCGCTCCAGAGCTCTTTGGAGTCGATGGCTCAGAGTCATAGACATGGCTTCCATTTATACACAAGGATGACTGGGACTGAGTCATGGTCTGTCCCTTGAGCGACTCGACCGCAGGATTGGCTCGGGGGAAGGCCGTTGTGATTTTACTAGCTTCATCGCTGAAGGCGCGCTTGTGAGTGAGAACTTTTGTGGTGTGCTGACTGGTGAGCACTGTCGAAAAGACGGGAAAAATAGGTTAACAAAAATAAATAAGTACTTGTTTCATACATCTTTTTTTTTATTTGAATACAAATAAAGCTTTGTATCCGAATATGTATTTTGAGGATGATCCTCATTTCTTTTTTCTTTCTTTTTTTTTTTTGCTTTAAAGGAGTAATTTTTGACTTTTTGCCACTAGGGGCAGCAAAGATCACACTATTTCTGAACATTTAAGCAGAACACAATTGATGTGATACAAGAAAGAAATGGTGGTAAATGCCTTCTTATTTCCTGATACAGTTATGTCCAAAAGTATTTGGACAATGACAAGTTTTGTAATTTTTCCTCTGTACAGCAATACACTAAACTTTAAATCAAATGAGATACAAAGACAGTGACTGAAGCGCAGACTTTCAGCTTCAGGTTAAGGGGTTCAACACAAGCATTACATTAACTGCTTAGGAATTACAGCTCATTTTACACATAACCTCCTATGAGGAAAAGTAATTGGACAGTTGACTGACAAGCAGTTACATGACCAATTGAGGGCTGTTCTCTTGTCATTCTATCACAGGTCTGCAACCAAAAAACTGCAGAGGATTTTTGGACTGTTTTTTATAGATTTTTACTCACTGAAACCAAGAAAAATATTTTAAAAATTCCATCTTGTCAGGTTTTCTTGCAAAACTCATGTTTTTAGTTTAATTAAGCGTACAATTTCGCTTTTTAAACTGAAATCTAGTATCCTATACTTGAGTCAAAAAACTCAATGATGATTCCTTACATTAATTTAATATTTCTAAGAGTGAGATTCAAGAGAAATACAAATAGAAAATGTGAGGAATTGAGGGGGGTCAGTAGGAGGAGGGGACTACGGTGGGTTTGGCGGTGTGAGGAGCTCAGGTGATCATGTCCCAACAGGTTTATTTTGTTCATAGTGAAAGGTAAGGAATCTCAGAAAAATTATTCATTGTTAATTGTAATAAAATGTTGATTTTTTTTTTTCATTGCTGTTGTGCTTTTTTAATGTAAACTCCTCATGTTTTGCAAAAAAAAAAAAAAACTGTACGTGATGGAGGGAAATGGAGATCATTTTTGGATTCAGCGCCCTAAAAAACATAAAATCTACCAAAAATATCCCATGCAGCTGGAAAAAATTTTTTTTTTTTGCAGACCTGTGTAATAAATCCGGAGTTAATTTTAAGTGCTGAACGTGTATTTGGTATCATTTTAACTGGAACTTTTAACAAGAATTCAAATGTGGAATGCGAAGGAGACGATCAAGAATTTCTCAAGGCAAAGAAATTGAATATTCCTTGAATATAGTTTGATAAACAAATGCAGAGCTGAATGCAGATAGACCCACAAACAAGCAGTAATTGAAGGCAGCTCCAGTAAAGGCCCAGCAGAGCCTGTCATGGATGAAATGCAGCACTTAGTGACATCAGTTGGTACTGGACTTAAGGGAGTCACTATTTGCACTATTTCCACTTATTAAAAATAACTGTTATATTTAAAGTTAGGTCAGTTTTTTTTATTTTTTTTTATTTTAAGGCTGCACTTTAATGACAGCTAGATTGTTTTTCACAATCCAGACTGAAAAATATAAAAAATGTGTCACTATCCAAATGCTTATTTCTATTTTATTATGTGATGATATCAGGCAATACTCATATGATACTCAGACGATGTTTGTATTGGTCCATACATAGTTGGAGTTGCCTTTGAAGCCAGTCAACAAATATCTTAAGCTGAACACAAATCTATGTTCGTTAAATATGCTGTATATTTTGTATAAATATGATCTTTTTTCATCTGAATTTTGTTCAACAAATTTTTTTTTTTGTGATGTTAGAGGAGGTGGAATTTATTTAGCATGGTTGCTAACCAGCTATAAAACAGGAAAAAAAGATTTTGTTTTTTCTTTAATTCTATGTTATCCACTTGAATTATTTCAAAGCCTACCTTTTTTTGCTAAATCTGCCTCCCCATAATGGGAGTCAACCCTCACTTTGCTTGTGTAGATGGGGGAACTGGGAGGGTCGGACAGTAGATCCAGACTGGGTGGAGGGCCAAGGTTATCGCTGGCCATGGAAGACAAACTACTCTCTGAAGCCAGGGATGAACACGACCTGGTGTCAGATGACTTCCGCAGCTTGCCTTTGAAGAAATCCTTCATCTTGCTTCTTTTCTCCTCTGCTACCTCCACATCACGTGATTCCATCACCCCTACACTCTCCTCTCCAAATGGCTGCCCCAGGGATCCCGAAAGGGCGGCGTAACGGCCTGGCACGATGGCTGATGAAGACTCCATGTCCCCCCTCTTCCTCCCCGTTACACGATCCTTGAGCTTTCCAAACGCAGAGCGAGGTTTGTCCTTCATGGTGAGGTCGAACATACTGGCTGTCATGTTGTTGCGGGTGAACTGGACTGTTATCTGGAGCTGGCCACGTTCCTTCTCCTTTCTTCCTGCCTTAGAGTTGAGCTTGAACCATCTGCAGAAGTAAAAGAAACAGAAATACAATACAGCACGTGAGCAGGATACTGTTACCATATCTGTTTAAAGCTGAAATCAGAACTTTACTGTATTAAAATCAGCAACAACAAAAACAAAAAAACAACAACAGCCATTTCCTTTTGGCAAAACCTTCTAAATATTACGTAACCTGAAGATACTGGTTAGGAGACTGTGTCAAACTGCCTTGGAAAAGCCCACCTAGTATGCAGGTATTGACAAAAAGACATGGACAACATGAGAGGTAAACTAATACAATCCTTCCTCTGTTCATGCCTCCCAAAGTCTTGTGACTTGACCAGAGAAAAGGTTACAGAGCCAAAACTAACAGCAGGAATCCAGCATGAGTTTCACAGAGCGTAGAGAGAGAGAGAGAGAGGCGAGAGGGCGGAGAAGCCACAATTAAAGCCAGATGTGTTGTATTGTTTTACTCCATTCTGCTCTTCAGTGTTAATAGTGGAAGTGTATCACATGAAAGTAATGCAGTTACGCCACCTGTGGCACAGCCGAGCTGTTGAATGACAGAATATAAAGATGAAGGTCAGTAACAACTAAAGATAACAACACGCCTTCTTCTGCTAACGTGGTTTAATTTAAAGTTAAACCAGAGCCCTTTGGATCGGGAGGATAACTGAAAAAAAACAAACATTTTAACATTAAAACATGCATTTAAAAAATAAATGCAGATAATGCTTAACTCAGTATTTTAAGAGGTAGCCGCGTAAGAATTATCCTTCTATTAATGCGAGGAATCCTGTTTCTGTTAAATAACCCTCAGTCACATTAAATTATTTCAAAGCATCAAAACCAAATCAGATGTCTTTTTTTTTTTTAACATTTTGTTCCTTTTTTTTCTTCAACTGTTTTACTGAAAACCAAAAAGTAAAGATAAACAGCCTTTGTTTTAAAAATGAAGTGTTTTTTTCAGCCAGAGTTAATAATCTGCAAAAGGCATTATAATAAAATAATACTGGAGCTTTTGTGAAAACTTGACAGCCACTAACTGGATGCAGAAGTCCTGCAGAGATTGTGACACTAAACTATCCCAGAAATACTGGTTCTTCAGCTTGGCCAGCCAAGACAGTGGGTTTTGATTATAACAAATGCACTTAGTGCGATACACATTTCATTTAGAGGAACTGTAGTCTTGTTTGGCCAATATTTTGGCTTTCCACCTTCAACTGGTTCTTATCTTATCCTGAATATAAGCGTCAATAGGTTTCTAGATAGAGATAAATATTGTGGGAACCTATTTACAGGTCATGTTTTTATCCTTGAATAACAGAGGAAACGGGCTCCTACAAGTTGGAGGAAATGTATTCTTATCATGTTTCCTTTGAAATGATGTGGGATAAAGATGGAGGCCTTCTGGCTACAATGCATCTCAGTGAAAACTGCATCTCATCTCGTATTTCTGCGGTGCATTGTGGGAACTGCTGCGGGAGTATCTCTGTATGAGGACAAGAGGCCAAAGAGCCAGCGTTTAACGAGTTTTAAAGCCTTGGCAGCTTTCTAACCTCTTCGTCATCCTGCAAAAACAGCACATTTGATTTCACTGCTGAAGTCTCCTGTGGAAGGAGCTGTGGCATTTTGGGTTGTAATGCTGCACATGACTGATAATCACTACAGCGTGAGGTGGAAACTGTCCCCAAGATCTTTCATGAATTACATGCTTTTAATGAAGACCTGCATAGGAAAGTTGCACGTCATTCTCCTGGAAAACTTATTTAACATAATCTTGTCATAGTCTGACCAAAAAAAAGAAAAGAAAAAGAAAATGACACATCACTTCTCCTTGTGAGCACTAAACTGAAAACAACAACAACACGTTAGGCATGCAAGCTGCACTAATTAAAAGCCAACCTACTCATCTCTTGGACACACTCCATCATGAAATATCTTATCAAGAGGTATAATGGTTTGACCAAGAAACACATCCAGTCCGATAAGCACTCGGTGCATGACCGTGAGGACCAGGTCCCCGCTCCCCGGGGGGTAGGCACTCCGGCCGCCATCCTCTAGGATCCCGGGGAGCAGCTCGAAGCAGCACTCCTCGTTCCACACGGGCACCTCCGCCTTCTCCACGAGGCCGGTGGTGTACTTCTCCTTCCCCACCTGGATGATGGTGTAGAGGTAGCGGCTGCCATGCTTGCCCTTGGTTCGCAGTCCCTTTGCGCGGAGGACGGTGACATTCACATGAGTGGGCACCCATCTCTGATCGTCGTCCAGATCTATCAGTGACATCATCTTGCACCGCTACAAAGGGGGCCCTGCGTGTACGACAGCAGTCGTTAATTCACTTAGTGGCGTGTTTTATCAGTCGATTAGGAGATCATCCCCCTTCACGCCGCGCTGGAGTTTCCGCGCTGCGCAAAAAAAAAAAAAAAAAAAAAACCCCGAG
>VVHJ01064945.1:10197-22917 GCA_015107715.1 Tylochromis polylepis
GCTATTTAGTTGATAAGTTCATTCATTTATTCAAAATAGCTTTGTAAGTCGTTCCTTTTAGTCACAACATCAAATTACACATTTTTATCCCAATTTCAGCAGTGTTCAAGTTTAACAATAGCTTTCTATATACTAAAATTACAAATTTACAAATACCTCTCAAATACTAAAAAAAATATTATAAAAAAGCTTGTAATACCAAATCATTAGAGTTCTTAATATTGGGTTTAAGAAACAATGGATCATTGTGGTCCTATCAGCTAGCTTTGTTAATAATATTTTTATTTTTTTTATTTTTTGTAATTAAACATTGAATTTAATGTAATGTTTCAGTTTATATACATTACATTACTGTATTGAGTTGCATTTTGGAGATTTTATTCAGGTTTACCTTATGAAAAGAGAAGAAAAGTGCAGAGCAAATCATGGCGGTGCTCAAATTTCCTTAGAAAAAATTAAAACAGCCAATAAAAATATATCAACATAAATGCATTATTGAAAAAAGCACGATATACCATCACCATTATTAATTAGAATGCAAATATATTTTCAGTTTTAAACCTTGATAAATGTTCTAGGCTCAAAATAGTAGAAATAAACATCACAAAAATGTGACGTACTTTCTCCACTTACTTTTATCAGAAAATGTTATTTAAAGGATATTTAACTTTAATGTGTTTAACCTCATTGTGTCGTGTCTCATATTTGGATTTTTTAAGATCATTTGTTTAAATCATTTTATGTTGTAAGTTTGTAATTTCTCTCTTTGTTCTTTCAGTTTCCCTCTAATTTTCTTATTTCTCACATATTTCCTCACTTCTCTTTGTTCCTGCCAGACTCTCTCTTTTTTCTCCACATAATAAGGCTTTGCAATCATTCTTTGTGTTTGCAGTTTTATCTTGTTTAGTTTTTTTTCTCTTCTGTATTATTAGAATTACTATTTAACTAATAGTAATTCAATAATACTAATAACTATTTGTATTATTCTACTTATTTGATTAGGCTTTTTTTGTTAATTAATTAATCGAGTGTCATCTGTTATTTGTCTCCACAAAATATATGTGTAAATGGAATTAAAAGAAAAAAAAATCTTTCATAAAATAATGTACTTTTAATGGATTGAATAAGCTTCATGGGTACTAGACCTTTGTGTGCATTTGTGTAGGAGAGCGAGCTTGTGTGATGATCACATAAATATCGACTAAAGACTGCATGATGAAACAACACTGAAATACAAGAAACCGATCTTCAAGGAATAAAGTAAATACGCCCATCAAAAACAATAGTGGCGAGGTTTGATTAAAGTCATGTAAAAATACAAATGAATATTATTTTAACAATAAGTCCAGAGTAATACTTTGTGGCTTTTAAGTTATTCTCTTTACACATTGGCTTCATTCTGGTTGGACTGTAACTAACAATATTGAAATATAGAATAGAATAGAGCTTAATTGTCACTGTTACAAGAACAATGAAACATGGTAGAACAATGAAACACAGTATATGGAACAGCATCATCAGTATACTGTAATTTTCTAAAGCTGTATAGGTCAAAATAAAACAGGTTGCGAGAAAAATAAACAGTATTTATGGCTTGCTCAATATTTGCAGGGTAATTCTCTTTTTTTGAGGTTCGACCATTAGTAATATTTAGACTTCTATCTTGGAGACTCAACCCCTGTAAATTGGCATGCAGTACTGCTTTCCATTAAATAAACATTTTTGCCCTAAATGGTTAACAAACAGAAATTCAGTAATTAATCTTTCAGTAATGAATATTTAAACATCTGTCGTATATATATATATATATATATATATATATAGCTCTATTTCACTCTTTTTTAGCTTGTGGTTCAATGCTTGGGTTGCCAGAAGGCAAATAAGTGTCTTTGACCCATACAATTAGGTTACTGATTGGGTGGCGTTGATGTGATGTTTATGCTTAGCTAGTCAGATGAGAATCTGCTGAGATAATGTTGATGCGGCATTGTGTCACAAAAAAAGCATCAAAACAAGCTGTAAACATAACTAACACCTCAGTCAGTCTTGTACTGTGGTGGTGTGGTATTTACCTGTAGGATGATGTACAGCAACCCTTTCTATTACCCCTCAACTGTAACAGGCTGACCAGGGTATTGTCGTCACCCTTGGCAACGTGGACACCCAAGTTTATGAATGCAGTAACTCAAGAACAAAGTAATGTAGTAGTTTCAAATTGATACTACGGGTGCATCGACTAAAAATCTCAGACAAGTTTGAATCTCAGTGAACTTGACCTTAAAGATCAGGTTAAGGGCTTTTAAAAAATCATATGAATGGGATAACTTGAGAAGAAGGCGACGTAGGATTTTGAAATTCACACCATAGGTGCATCTACTAGGAGGCTGAGGGGTACCACCTGTTGCTGCTATGTGAATATCAGCGGAATAATATCAGTGTACCTGATAGACATCAGATAAGTTACTGATATGATTAAATGATGACATTTACAGCATTAATGACTTTATCTCAGAAATAATTTCAGATAGCACAAAATTTTAGCTAACTCTTACTTACTCCCTCAAGCCCTTTTTGTTTTAATATTTACAGTTTTTCTTTTCCACTCTCTCTCTCTCTTTTCTTCATGGCTGTGATGGTAATGAAACGGGAACCGGGGGGCTGCCAATCACATTAACCATACTGCATTGTTGCTTCTTTTTCAGAAACTAAAACAAATGGTGTGTGTGTCTGTGTGTGTTTTCTCTTATGCATTGCCCCTTCTGTATTTGTATTTGTGTGTGACAGCACAGAGAAGGCACTCTGCTGATATTAGCTTCATTCACTCACTTGCTAATGCAATTTCACTACACACAAAATACACACACATGGGCATACACTACTACACACAGTCCGATGGGAATAGACCTTGAGCGCCAGTCGCCCACTGTTCCATCTTTCGTTAAGTTTCTGTAAGAGAATTTTGGTTTTACCTCATAAATCTGAGAACACATAAATCCTGTCGCTGTGCTGTCCCGCATACTGAAAGATTCAGCTGAGGATGGGGTGGGGGATGGAAAACAGGGCACAGGATGCACCTTCAATAATGTGAGAGCCAGATTTGGAAGTCTGCAGGTCACATTTTCCAGATGGCAAAGCTATTACTTACATGTTTTCAGGTGATTTGCCTCATAATTTTCTCTGGAACCAGGGCTCTCAATTTGTGCTCCATATATACAATACAGTCCAAAGGTTATAAGCAACCACTGTGTTCTGTAAATTAGGAAGGAGCCAGGTTTTCTTATCATTTTTAGTGGTCTTGAGCGGTAGTTCTCCAGGCTTTCTGAAGGTTTTTCAAAGTGTTTCTTTAGGCTGCTTTTTCACTCATTTTCAGTCTAGCCCCTTTACCTGGTAAATGGACTGGCTCTTATATAGCACTTATCTCCTCTTTCTGAGCTTTACACATCTTGCCTCATCCACCCATTCACACAAGCACTTCTTTCTAAACTTTTTCTATGTAAGTGCTTTCTATCTAACATTCATACTCCAATGGCTACATCAGAGAGCAACTTGGGGTTAGTATCTTGCCTAAGGATATTTGGCATGCATACTGGAGCAGCCAGGGATCGAACCACCTACCTCCTGAGCTACAGCCACTCCCCTGATTATTTTTGGTTCACTAAGCCACTTAACATTGACCTATGAATCATTCAAGTATAAGGCAGGTACCTAACTCAAGGGATGAATCAGTGTTGTGTCTACACATAACAGTCAACTCAGCAAAGAACCTGTCAGGGGGCTGGGTCTGCGACCCAGCAGTTTCAGTTTATTTTGTATTTTTGATTTCTTATGTTATATTGAAATATGTGAAGTTCTGGTATCATTATTAGTTTGTCTTAGTTGAATTTTAGTCTAGTTTACGTTTCTTCTATGTCTCCTGATTTATGAGTCTTTTCCTGTCCTCTATAAAGTCTGTCTTGTCCTCTGTGTTTTACTTTCAGTTAGGCCAGTGCTTTAGTCTCTCCCTGTGTTCCATGTCTCCTCAGGTATTTCATGTCTGCGTGTTCCATGCTTTAATTGTCAAGCTTGTGTTGTCATGTCTACGTTCCATTATGCTTCCTGTTTTATTTTGAAAGTCTCGTGTTTCCATGTTCAATGTGTTTAGTTTTGCATCCCCTGTGGTGTCATGTTCATTTGTGTCAGCTGTGTTTCCCCAGGTGTTTCCTCTTCCCTCATTACCCCTCTGTGTATTCAAGTCCTGTGTCTTCCTCTGTTCAGTGTCAGGCCATCTGTTTGTCTGGCTACATGGTTCCGTGAGTCTTGGCTCGTTATGTCTCAGGGTTTTTCCCCCTCATGCTCCTGTTCAGGTTCATGTTTATCTCACATCATAGTTTTTCATGTTCCTGTTCAGGCCATGTTCATGTCACAGTTTTTATGTTTTAGTTTTTACCAGTTTAAGTTTCAGGTTAGTTTTTCTCCAGTTTGCCTTGCCCTGTTTTTGTTTTGACATCAGCCCAAATAAACGACTCGGTTTTTGTTATACTTTGTTTTTCTCCCATGTCTGCGTTTTGGTCCACATCTCAAACAAACCGGCCTGCCCGGCCGTGACAGTTTCCTTACCTATAAAACATTTCACCCATGCTGCCTCCTATCTTGTAGCTTGTATTTCTCTCATTCATTTATTTCTAACCTCCAATAATTCCTTCACTGATTCACAAAGAAGCAAGTTTGGGAAAAAAAACAATTATCATTGAGGAATTTGGCAGTACCTGAAAACTTGTGTATACATTATAAAAAGGTTACAAAACATTCTGAAAAGGTTGATGGCATGTGTTTAGAGGTTGTACAGTATCACAAAGAAGCTCTTTGGATTATGGATGGGATATACTTAGAGTAAGCATATGAGCTTGGCAGTAAAAGGGTCACCATGGACACAATAAATCAGTTTCCTGGAACTAATAGCAGGATGTATGATGAAGCAAGCGAGGGATTTCATCAATTGTGTTCACTAATACCAAAGTATTTGGCAGTGTTAGTGGGAATAACATCCCAGTTATTGAAATAGAATACATTACTGCTCTGTGATACATGTAGATACCCCTTCATGGCTAATCCTGTTTTCCCCAGAAACAGCTGTTGACAGATAGTGAGACTAGACGAGGTCTCAGACTATTTACATAAAATAAGGGATTGTCTGTTCTCTAAAAGGACTTTAGGATTGACAATAACACCTGATTTAATATAAAAAGCAAGCAAATACCAACACAATCTATTTTGCACACATCATTTCACATTTACACCTGCACACAGCTTTGTATACACACCAGCGGCAGCACAAATTATACACACATACACGCAGGTATACTTTTTTAATGCAAATTGTGACTTGCAAGCATGAATTCCTAATGCAATTAGCTGCCTGAATCCATAACCCTAACATATGTATCAGCTAATACAGTTAGAACCTAGGTCTTTGCTTCCATGTCTGCTCACTTAATGATATTATGGTTGATTCTATAGTTTGATCCAGCTATCAATGTCAATCATGTTAGCACTGCTCAAAGCAGCAGGCTCTTCAGGGGATATGGCACTGGAGGGAGGGGGAAGAGAGGAGAATGGCTGGCAGCTTTCTAATGCAATAGAGCTGCCAGAACTGAGAGCTTTTTATTACATTAATATGTTCCTGGATAATTCTATCTCATCTCCTAATATGACTTAGCCTAAAAACCCAATTAAAGTCTCATTTATCCGATCACCTCAATCGGAGATGGTGACGTGAGGGCGTTCAGACAGCCATGTGCTGGTTGCTTGCTACCACCTACAGAGGATTCTGTTTCGTCTCCGTCCGCAGACCAAAGAATAATTGGAATGACGAGTACGGCATGCAGCATTCTGTTATAGCTACAATTGGCACAATTGGTAACCACATGGAACAAGAGTCTCATCATGGGACTTGCTGTTATCAGATGCATAAGGAGGTGTTATGCAGATTACTTCAAAGATTTTGGGAGATATAATAAACTATTTAACAGTGTGAGAATAGAAGCTGATGCAAGTGGGACATCATTAGACTTAATGATTCAGTCAGATTGACTTTTACATCAGTGAGATTTTTCTTGCAGATTTTGACAGTCATTGCTGTACTTGGCAAGCTTTTTACAAACACTGCAAAATCCATCAATCTATTTTCTTAACCGTTTATCCAATCCAAGGTCACGGGGGAGGTGAAGCCTATCCCAGACAGTGCTGGCCATGAGGTGGGTTACACCCAGAACAGGCAATTCTATCACAGGGCTAACACAGAGAGACAGGCGACCATTTGCGCCTAGATCCACAGCTACAGCCTACTTGGAATCACTTATTAACCTAACATGCACCTCTTCAGACTGTGAGAGCCACAGTATCAGATGGAAAGCGACACGGAAAAAAAAAAGGAGTACATGCAAACTCCACATAGGAAGGTCCAGTCAATCAGGAGAGCACAGACACTTGTTTCTGTGAGTCTAACTATAGTCTAACAATAGTTAGTGCTAACTATTGCACCATTGTGCTGCCACATGCAATTGCTCTGATCAATCCGAGGAAAACTTTATTTATTTATTTAACCACATGCCAGGTGACTGGGGAGTCAAAGGGCCAATCTTTTATCTTTCAAAAGGAGTTTGGCATGAGGGGTTAGACACCCTTGTGATCTTTGTTTTCTACCGCCATCAACTCTTTGCTTAAAAAGTATGTCAGTGCCTAAAGAGAAATGTAAACAGATGTGTATTTTAGTGAGATGCAGAAATGCAAAGAGAACACCTGAGCTGTTGAGGTTACCCTTAAGCTGTGTCCACACTGGAAGCGATTTGCAGCGTACGTGGCAACAATACACAACAGAAAGTGAATGACATTCAACAACTTCAGCAACTGGGGTTAAAAAAAAAATGCTGACAACACATCTTGAGGTAAAATTTTCTCAGCTTCGAGGCAACCAATTAAAAGTGACTACCAATGAGGACAGGATACTGTTAATTGACATTCAATGTGATCTTGTAGTAAATACATTGGAGGGTATTAAGGCAACCGGCGTCTCGAATGTCACGATCAACTGGCAATCAACTTCAAAGCAACCAGCAAATTGCTTCCAGTGTGGACAGCTTTAAAATGTCCTTCATGGCCATCCAAGGAACCTTTCAAGTCAATTGATTCTAGAACCTCCCTGATTAGTCTGAGTTATTTAAAGACTTTTGGCTCAGGTGTGGCAAACACCAAAATGCCATGTGACTACTCTCTCTGTGGTGATAACTGTAAATAAGCCAGCTGAAAAAGAGAAAGCAAAAGAGCACAAGAAGAAAAAGAAGTATTATCACTTCTACAGTTATAGTATAAAATGTGGAGCTTCCAGGTCTGAAAAGTAAAGCCAGTGTGGAAGTGTATTAAACCTGCATTCTTTTAATTGCAACTAAGGGGCAGAAATTGTGGATGCAAAAGTCCTACAGAAGTCTGTAGGAAAACAGCTCTCTATCCTGAACTCAGTAAACACTTTCCTGATGAGTTTGAAGTCATAGTCACTCATTTTGTGCCATACTGAATGAAACACTAAGTCCTTTTTGTTTAAATGTTTTTTAAATAAATGTTGGTTTAAATGAAATGTTGGTTTTTCTATGTGTTAGAAAGGGTTATCCATGTATGAAGGTTATTTTGTGCAATTTTTAATGTTTTAATAGCACATTTCATTAACTGCAATCAAATCTCTGTATTAATTAATTAATTAAATGGATGTCTAATGTCTCCTTGCATACAATTCGCTGACAGGTCATGTCAGATAAAAACAGGAAGGCCCCTGTGGACATAGCAACATGAATTCCCTATTCTATGAGAATTGTATGATAACATTTTGCTCAGTAAGTATTTGAAAACCATCAGCATAACCTTTGATCACTTGTCATCCTCATCATTCTGCATCTTTAACATTTTTGGAAAATATTAATATATAACATTCTTTACAGACACAGCTGTGAATCTAAACACTATTCCTAATACTTTTAGGGCCAAGGGCAATAACTCAAACAGGGTAATTGCCCAATTTCAACAAACATCATCATAGCAGGGAATATAAGTTATAAGTGTATATAAGTTTGCCTCAATGGCCAGCACAGTCTGAAGCTAAAGGAAAAAGCACCTGTGGGAGTCTATGGAATGACTAGAGGTTGTCAACATAAATTCATGGCCAAATCAGCAGAAGCTGCAGTGCACTGAGTCAGCATTGTATATACCTGACCTTAATGAAAGCATTGCATACCTTATGTAAAGCACTTTGAAGGCAAAAAACCTTTTCATGACTCGCCTCTTCATCAAAGATATATATGTATATATGTGTGTGTTTTGCACTATATTATAATCACATAAATGGGCAAAGAAAGACAACATGTGAAACAAATGATGCTGGAACCAAGCTTGACTTGTTGTTCTACAGGATTGAAGAGAGACTGCTCCCAGCTTTAGCAAAATTGCTTGTCTTTTGTATATAAAGTACAGAGCAAATTAACATAGGAAATCTTCAACTATAGCTTTGCTGTATATTTGGCAAAGTGCTACAGTTATATTTTTGATGAAGATCCCTCTTAGACTGCGTGGGCTGCTTGGTGCAGGGACTCTTTTTGAGCTTTGGTCCATCTGCAGGGAGGTGGCCTTGCTATCTCTATGGACAGCATTCGCTGCGGGTTAGCTGCTTCAGCTGTCTCCAACTCAAGCTCAGAAGAAAGTGGTGGGCACAAACATGTCCTCTGGGTGTCCTAAGGGCTTTAAATAGACTAACAGTTTTTACCTAGATGTTCAGGCCAGTCCCCTACAGGGGCTACATCTTCAAGCCAGGCTTCAACAGCTGAGAAAGCTAAGTTGCTCAAAGTAAGTGGTTTGTTGGAGCACAGTGGATTGCAGCTTGTCGTATGGCGCATTAGGTGTTGACAGATGGGAGGCAGAGCATGGGACACTGTAGGGAACCAGTGATTTATAGCTAGGTCTAGGGCATCTAATGTAGTGTAAGTGCTGAGTCTGAAGGGACCGTGATGAGAGGACAATTGGAAAACGGGAAGGAATAAACAAAGGAAATAGGTGAGAAGTTACTGTCATGGCAAAATATGGCAAGGTTTTAACAAGGAAATGGGGTGCTTATCAAAGGTCCAGGACCTAATAAGTAAACATTTTAACAGTACTCATGCACCCAATAATATGACTTAAAGTAATGGGCGTGCACAGCTCTGTGTATCAGATGAATCTGTCCATTCACAGCATAATCAGATCCTCATGGCACACATCTCTACAGGTGTGTTGAATGCTGAATATGGTTTTATGTGAAACCCCCACTGTGCTGTGTGTTACAGATAAAACTATTTCATCACCAGCAGGTGTGGTAATTACTGTACATTTATGTGCTGCTGATTATTGTCAAAAGCTATGGTGTGTGTCTGGTCTTAAGACAATGGAAAGTCAGTTATTTAATCGTTAGTCTGGGAGAGGGAGAAATTAAAAAGAAATTTCATGCTGATTAAAGTGCTCATGACTGAAGTAGCGCTGCAAAAATATTAATTTTTTTTAAAACATTTTGTTAAAAACATTTTTCTTTTTAAATTATAGAAAGTACTGTGCAAAAGTCTTGAGCCGCCCCTCATTTCCTTATATTTTTCTTCCAAGGAGCCTGACATTCTCAACAATTTAAAAAAAAAAAAAAAAAAGATCTTTAGAAATAGTTCTCCAGGATTTTTAAGTTTTTCTTTGAATATTAGGTCATTTTCAGTCCAATCATTGCACTTGACCATTTTCAGATTAATGATTGGTTTATAAAAAACCAAACAAAAAACCAAACAGAATGTAACAGAAAACACACACAGTGGAACACTATCAGTCATGGATTGACCCTACATAGTGTATTTCCATGTATGCTTGCACATATTTCAATCAATAACTGCAGCATTTCCCATTTTCATAGCCAAATGTAAAGAAATCATGGCGTAAGAGTTTGTTATTTCAAGTTGGACACATTTTATTTCCTTGTCTTGGAAAAACAGATTCCATTTATTGTTTTGTCATTTAGCAACAGTGTGTTTGTAGCATCATGAAAATTAAATAGAAAAAACAATCAAAACAAGAAAAGGCACTAATACTAAGCAGGGGGGAAAAAAAGAACGAGAGAAGCAAAATAATGTTCTTGTACTTTGTGTACAAGCTTAAAACTGAACAGTCTGTGAAGATAAAGTAGCCGTCATCAGACACATGGGCATTAAATTGTCTATTAAATTTTCTAAATCAAGAGGAAGACTTGGCGGTGTCATGACCAAATAAGGATTAATGAAATAAAAATGGAACAGATGGAAATGTGATGCAGTTCCCTATAGGGTTCATCATGAACCCTGCTTTTACAGCTACTTTTGTGATATAATGGGGTGAAAAACATACAGGAATAATATTGGTTTACACTGCCTGTAGCTTTTGTGTATATATACTGTACATGACAGGGTGATAGTACGAGATCTGATGGTTTGCTATTATTTCACAGCCAATGGTATGTTAAGGACATAGAATCGCGTCTAGAAAAACTAAGTGTAAGTTAACAAATATTCAAGCAACAAACCCCCAAAATACCGACCTAGTCCCCCAGCGAAAAACTGTGATGGTGTGGAACCTCATTAAGCCTTAAAAAAGTGTGCTGAGCTAAATTCACTCCCCTTGTATTTGTTGCAGCTGTTCTTTTCAGCAAGCTGAAGATTCTAGAAAAAAAAAGCACCTCAGAGAACCGAGTGGACAAACTTTACTGAAACATGCTTCATTATAATCACACTGTGTGGTTTCATTAAGTAAAAAAAAAACAAACTTTAAAAATGGTGACCCAGTGGTTGGGTCAGATTCCATATGCCCTGAACAGGTTCAAATCCTGGCAGGCTCAGCCATTTGCGGCGTGTTATTCCCCTGGTCTCTTTGCCCCATTTCCTGTCTCTCCACCAACTGTCAAATGAAGGTTTAACATGCAAAAGCACATATCTTTTTGTAAGGAAGTTTGTGGACTGATGGCTGAGAGTCGAGCTACTCAGCCATCAGTTGCCAACACTGATGGCTGAGCGTCTAGCCAGACTGACACTTCTCATCTGAGACAAAATGGTCTGAGGTAGAAAGTGCAGTCCTACACAGCCACAGGGTACAAAAACACACTAGAAACCATTTCAGGGGTTCAGCAATGTTTTGTTTTTCTCTTTCCTGAACCTCTCTTATATATCACCAGTAGATAAAGTGTGGCAAAATACTGTTGGTACAATTTATCCATGAAAACTGTTGCAGAAACAGGAAAGTATTAAAGTTTCTATTTTGCAGTGCTCCCAAACACAGAAAAAAAAGACAGGGTTTTTTTTTGGACTTGCCAAAATGCACTTCTTTTTCTAATGCTTTTTAGCCCAGAGGCTCACTGACCACGCCTTCCCCAAACACCTTTGTGTGCTCATTGATCGGTAAATTGTCTTTTAATCGTTGTTCTCATCTTCACTTTAAGACAGTGACAGGTAAAGGAAGGAGAGGATATTATCCATGTGTCTGTGTGTATGTAATCGGTTATGCAACTGTTGACTGAGCATTCTACATGGCAACTCCCGGAGGAGCCGCATGAGCAAGATGGCCATCAGTCTCACGTTAATGATCGTCCTACCTCACATCTCCTGTTTAGTTTGATGTGCCACATCCAGCTAACTGTGACATTTGTGTGCTCGCTATCACACTCCCTAAATCCTTCTCTCTGCCGCTCACTGTTTTGTCGAGTTGCCCCCTTTTCACCTGCCATGGCTTCTAGCTATGGCTATATTCTGCCCAGGCTCCCTTGACCCAGGCTGGCAATGCATTACTCCCCAGATCAATTGATAGATTGGCCCTGTCTGAGCTGCCGTAACTAAATCAGCTGCTCCTGATGATTCAGCACCAGCAAGGGAGCTGGGCCTGCTGTCACCAATCACAGATCACCAGCAGCTGAGACAGGTATGGACATTCTCCTGTCACTTGAACCTAATTTATTGCCAGCTACCACATTGATTAACCTTGTGCTGTGGTTGAAGCTTCCTATAAAAATTTGTGTGTTGTGAGGCAGAGGGGATAAGCGGGAGATTGTATGAAAAGGAGGAGGAAACATAAAAGCAACTGGATGTTTACATTACTTAAGCAAACTTTGAACAAAAGGAAACGCTACATCGCCAGGAGCAGCTTCAAGGTGGGTGGCTTTTGTTCCATTACGCAATTTGTTTCATCATGAAAATAAAGTCTTCACAAACCAAGAAACTTTTGATGTGCATAAGCTCCTTTTTTTGTCACATATATGCATATCCTTGTGTATTAGAAATAATTTTTTTTCACCAGTGTGGAATTTATCACCAGTTACATTTATCACTTATGAATCCACAATAAAGAGTGTGGTCACCTACAAGCCAAAGTTATCCACAGACTTTTGACTTGTTGATTTGTGCCAGCGGTCACCTTTAAACTGCAGTATGACTCTGTTATATGTGAAGCTGCTTTAATGTGATGACTCACAGATCCAATGGTGTCCGAGTCCTGCCAGCTACCACTGGAAGCTGTTTTTATTTATATATGTTTTGACTCAACTTAGCAAACGTGTATACAGTGGGGCAAAAAAGTATTTAGTCAGCCACCAACTGTGCAAGTTCTCCCACTTAAAAAGATGAGAGAGGCCTGTAATTTTCATCACAGGTATACCTCAACTATGAGAGA
>VVHJ01064949.1:16834-30784 GCA_015107715.1 Tylochromis polylepis
ATACTCTCTCTCTCACACACACACACACACACACACACAGAGGGCTTTCCAGCTGAAAGTGTCTGGTAAACAAAACGGAGCTGCCTTGCGTCTGCTGGCATCAGCAGTTTGGCTTGCAATTGTACTTCACAACCTGTGCGCTCAGAGAAGGTGTGTGGTCACCGTCGAAAAACGGGGACTTCGCGAAGGTTCAGAGTTGGAAACTTTATTCAAAAAAGGCCAAAGTGACCTCTGTTGTACCCTTGTGTATCAGATGTGTCATTTAGAAGAGAAATTGGAGCCATTAACGGTCTTGATTTACCCATTATTGTTAACCACATTTTATTTAAGCATTACGGAGCAGGCATGTTTTGGGCTGCACAGGGGGAAGCTATATTTAGAGAGGGGTCCTGAGAGGTATGTGCTGGCATGGAGTGTGAGTAGAGCATTCTCTACCACTGATGGGGAAGAGACAAATTTAAAAAGAATGCTCAGAAGAGCGACACCCGGGTTTGTGTTTGTTTACAGATACAACTGTGACATTAGGAAATCCAGCAGAGAGCACAGCGAAGCATGAAGACCGCTTTGTTTCATATGAAATGCTCTTTACCAACAACTGCTTTGGCATAGTTTTTCATTAGTAGCTGTATTGTTCAGGCAGCAAGCTACTGCCCCACAGACACGTGCTCATGACTCCATTTAAATACCCAACAGCTAACACCCCCCTCCCCCCTGGCGTCTACACCTCTTGTAACAAATGGTGTCTTCTAACTTTTGGCTCTTCTCACTTTTGTAACGGAATGACATCCTGGAAGCGAGCCACTTGTAACCTCTCATTTACTTTGGCTTTTGGTAACCCAGTCGAGCGCAGATAAGCTGTGACAGGTGTTTTTTGTTGATAGGACAAACAGTGTCAGCGGGCCCCCAAAGAGAACCACAACACCTGCTACCTTTGCTCAGTGCTTTGATACTCCTGCATTGTAACTGGAAACAGTTCTATCACAAAAGGTACTTAACAACATTGCTGATACGGTTACATATACGTTCACTTTTGTGTATCATGACAGATTAACAGTTTTAAGTGGTGAGGATATAACAGACAAACCAACAGTGTGAGTGAACTAATCCAGCTATTAAAGCTGGGATTAAATTCGAATAGAAACAGGATCAAGTTTTTGCATTTGAATCTGCAGTGAATATACACGCAAGCAGCAGCACAAACGAGCAACAAGCAGTGCAGCGGGCTCAGCTGTGCTTGTCTCTTTCATGCTTTCAGTGAACATGCCAGCAGAGGGCAATGGGAGTTAGTTTCACTCATTGGCACTTTAAATAGGCACAAAAATGGGTCATTTTGGTTTTTGTAAAGGTGTGGGAAAAAACTTCATCTACCCAAACCCAGGCCTGCGGTTTATGGGGATAATTTATTGATTTTGGCCAACTTTTAAGGACAGTTTAAACTCTGCATGTTCTGTGGGCTTGAATTACAGTAGAGACACACACAGGCTGCTATATTACCAACCATACACGAGAACTGGGACGTGCTTATGTAGGTCAAATGACTGATCCAACCTGAAGAACTGCTATGCACATTTCAGACTGCAAAATTAACACCAACCAAATTTATTTGCATTCATTTCAGGCTCTGTACACAGTTTCAGTGGCAGACTGGAAACACATTACTACTGTGTCAACATTTTCATGCCTTGTGGAGGCAACGTGCTCACACAGCACAGCTATCCCATCCCTGCTTACCGTCAGCCGGCTGTGAGAAGTTCACATAAGCGTATCCCAGGGACCGCCGGGTGATCATGTCTCGGCAGACCCGAATGGAGAGCACCGGTCCGGCTGGGCTGAATTTCTCGTACAGCATAGCCTCCGTGATGTCGGGGTGCAGGTCGCCAACGTAGAGAGAAGCCATCGGATAACTCCCCGTCGCTGTGTTCATATCGCTGATTTCAGAGGATAAACGCAAGGCTTCCTTTTAAAAACGCCAGAAAAATGTCGGTATGGACTATAATCCGGATCCAAACTGCGCTTTGGTTTAAAGACACGCTGCACAGACAGCTGATCGGGCGTTTTGAAAATGCCAAACCTGGAAAAAGCAGCACGATAAAGACCGGTGTCTTCTGAAGTGTTTCCTTTAAAAAAGACGACAACTTCGAGTTAAGCCGCAGGCCTGATGTTTATGGGTTTTTTAAAAAATTATATTTTGCTATTTTTTTAAAAAAAGGTTTCTATTTCTTTAAGTAGATCTGCACTTTTTAAGATTTTGTTGATTTTATATTTTTTATAATGTTTTTTTATTTTAAGTTTTTCAGGAACAGTGAGTTGGACACTCACGGTCGTTTTGTGGCCGGGGAAAGAGACTGCGTGGGGGGAAGCATGGGCACTTTATAGAGAGTGACGGTGCGGAGGAAATAGTGGCCAGGGTCAAACTTGGGGTAGGAAAAAAAAAAAAAAAAAATTTACATACTGAGCATGCGGCGTAAAAGGGAGAGCGCACATGGTACTGTCCCAACTACAGAGCCCAGCTCCCCACAGCGACATCTGGGTGGGAATAAATGCCTTTCACTGTAGCCAGGGTGGAGAATTTTATAAACAGGCTAACTATGGGATGCAGTGATGAGCACCATTCGAGAAATGTTGTGAAAGAGTAGACAACTGCCTTATTTAGTGGACAGTGTCATTTAAAAAAAAAGCAACTTTTATTTTAAAAAGGAAAGCAATGAGACCAGATCAGTGCACATCAGTTTTATTCAACTAAAGCACAATTTGAGTCTTTTAAAGCTGTGGTTATTCTGCATTCTTCATCCTCCTGAGGAAAAAATAATAATAATATAAAATAAATATATTAAAAAAATCAGCCCTCTTTACGTGCATTAAACAGTCTGCCAGTTAACTCCAAACAAGTCATTTACCTCAACAAATTCAAGAAAGTTGAGTGAAGCCCCTTTAGTTTCAACTGTTTTCTTTCCACTGGACTTTTCTTCTGCACCACTGCCTCTTCCTCATAACTCAGCGTCTGCGACCCATCAGCAGCTTTGGAAATTGTGAGTTTGGAGCGTGTTATTGGTGGGATTTCCTGTGTTCCTTCAGGCATCACAGCGCCATCGGTCAGCATCTGGGGCGGGTCATCACGGTTTGGGTCTTTAATCTCATTCTGCAGCCATTTTTCACTCTGGGATTCCTCTACAGCAGCTGTCTTGGCCGATTTTGGCCTTTCAACCAGCATAAGGTACTTTACACTAATCTCAGCTGGCAGAGAGAAGTCAACTGGTTCCCCTTTCCTGCCAAAGTTCCCAGATCTTCCAGACCTGCCTTTTCTTTTGAAGTCTTCTGGAATTGCTGGTTGTGGAGGAATCTTCCACCCGTTAACTATAGTTGGCAGAGTCTTCGCTGATGGAGAAAGACTACTGAAACTCTGACCTTTGATCTCATTGGTCGGATTCGGTTCTTGATCTGTGGTTGAAGAGTGCAGCTCGGGAATGTTATTAGAGTTTGGCGCCAACTTTTTTATTACACCCACAGACTGAGGAGGCACCTGTTCAGGTAGCCAGAGCGTAAGCCTGGAGGTAGGGTCCTGCCTCACAACCGCTACACCCTCTGGGCGAGCCATGAACTTGCTTCTTGGAGTAGAAGCATCAGCAGAAATCACCACATCAGCAGGATCTGGAAAAGCAGACTGCATGGAGTTTGGGACATTAGAGGTTTCTTGTTCTGAGATTGAAGGCAGAGGAGTTCTCTCACCATCTTCATCCACAATGACAAAGGGACCAGTGCTGACCATCGTTTTGGCATCTGAAATGACATGCATACGGCAGGTATATTATAAAGTTCATTTCTGGCTTCATCACCTTTAGACAAAAGCACAGAGCACTTACCACCAGGAAGTTTTTTGCCTTTACACCTTGAGCTACAGCACTCACATGCCTCCAAATCACCACTTAGTTCCTCCCATCTGAAAGGAAGGTTTTATTTATTTGACATTTCAAAAAAAAAAAAAGAACCAAACTCATACATTATGCGAATATGGATACCTTGATTCAATCACATTGTAGTTGCAGGATTTAGAGCCAGGGGTGACACCTTGGCCTGAGATCAGCATGCTACAGTGGATATACAACTTGTAGAGAAGAGTACACAAGACAATTCTGAGAAGGTTCAGAGTTGCACATCAGTGAAATCAGTTTATAGAGACTTACCTCAGAAATGAGATAAGACGTGTTCAGAACAAAATTAACCGCATCTGCTCTGCTGGAGGCCACAAACGTCACTATAGTAGTGGAAGAACCCAGTGGGGTTACGCACCTGCAGAAAGCAGTGATATCACAGGCGATTAGAAGGTTAGACATAACAAAAACAGTAGAGATAAATACCAGACTGAATACTTACCCTTTGTTAAATATGACTGTTTGCCTTGGTTTGGCCCGAGGCTCAGGGGACAGAGAGACAAAGCAGGACTGGATGAAAGCCTGTTGATTTGTTCCAGTTTTAGCCAAAACCTGAAGATTGACAACCTGGCCTCTTATGTAGACATTTGACTCTGCTGCGCTCGTCCAGGACGCTGCAGGAAAGAACTACAGTGTTTAAAAATTAAGCTGCAGCTAAACGACGCTGGATGCATTTTATTACTTACGACTCATGGCTTTGATGTTAACATCCTCATCATTTTCAGGAAGTGTTGCAACACCAAACTTTGGAATATTGTTCAACCTGTAAATACATGGTGTAAGTATGGTTGGTGACTAGCTGCAGACATTTAAGTAACAGCACACCTTCTTGCAACACAGAAGACGTTGACTGCAGAGGGAGTTTTCCACCAGGGGGGAGAAATTCTTCTTAGATTCAAGAACAGGGTGTTGGTGAACACCTCCAAGTCATCCTCCACCTGCAAGATGGTGCAGTTTTATTAAGGCTTCATAAAAAGATGCAGAACTGCAACAGAACTTTATGCTCACCACAGGTGTAGTTCCACATTCAGCAAGACTATAAGTGAAGACAAATTCATTTGCAAGCTCTCCATTGCTGAAGCAGCCATTACCCAGCTGCATTTCCTCTCCAGTCAGTTTGAGACCACTGACTCTCTTATCAACCAGCACAGTTAGTGTAGATGCATCACAATACACCTGTACTCTGGGAACGTTGAGAACGGGAGAGAATCCAGCTAGCCTGTGAAAGTCAGGGGTCCAGGATCGCCAGGAGCTGAAGATTGTGCCTTGCGGAGTAAAATCAAAGTTTCTTTCAAATGAAAAAGGCACTCGATTTTCATAAACTCCAAAAAAATCCTGCATAAATCTGCCATTGTGATTCAGAGCAGACTGAACAGCAATAAAACAGCCAAGAAACAGACAAAGCGATATCTGCGTAGTCCCCATCATGAGCCCCAAACCGGACCAACAATTCAGATCATGCTCATGCAACAAGTGCGTCATTAATAAGGTGCAGTGATAGTGGCGACAGGTGCTGGCAATCAAGCCAATGAAGCTGACTGGAAATGATTCTGTATTCAGTGCTAACACCACGGCAGCTGGATGGGACGCATTTAAGATGCTATGAGTGAAAAATGCAAAATAAAATGAAGTAAAACGTGTATTATGTTCACATTTATGGTTGTTCAGAGCTGTCTTTTAGAAATCACTCCACTGAAGGCCCAACCAGCCGCTGTTTAAACCTGTTCTTGAAAGTTATTCCAACCAGAAGGCATAAAGACAGGGAGGCTTTATATGGAGACGAGCTAAAACCAGCTCGTTTCAGACAGAGGGACACACTGAAGGGCTGCACCAAGGCCCAGTTTAAGATAAGTCAGGATTATTTGGAACTGTAAATTATGCAAAACTGTTTTAGTAGAATCCAAGCACAAAAAATATGGTGCTGGATATGGTTGATGACTAGCTGCAGACATTTAAGTGACAGCACACCTTTTTGCAACGCAGAAGACGTGGACTGCCCGTTTGTAAAGTGTTTGTGGGCTATCGGTGAAAACCTGTGGGTTAAGTCGCCTGGCAGGCCATTCCTCGGCTACAATCTGAACAAACCAAAACCTGTGAAAACTTGGTTACTTTGGGTTAATTTAATGTCCACACGTAGACAAAATAAGACCATTTTAGGTTGGCACAATTTTATTATTTTTCACCTTTAAATATTCCAACAAAGAAAACTTGCCTTTATGTTACAGAATTTTCTTAGGCAAAAATATTCAAAATTATATATTTCTATTACGTAGATGAAAGAAATATAATTTAATTCTGGCTCTTCTTCTATGTCGAAGAACCTTGAGATTTAAGATTACGCGTGTTAGATGTGTGTAGGCACATATGGCAAAAAACTGAATCACACTATAATTCTGGATTACTTTCAGGGAATGAAAGGAGTTGAAGGATAGCAGGAAGAGAGGAAATTGGTTGTAAATGATTAAAGAAAGACATAAACTGGGAGCACACCTCCTTCTGCCTCATCTAGGTGGAGCCATTGTCAAAAAGCTGACTAAAGGAGACTTGGGTGCATGATGCTTGCACCTAAAGGCCAGGCAAGTCATGCATGGCAGGCGCGTAACCCAGATTAACTGAGAACTCGTGAGATGGCTGTCAGATAAGGAGATTGTTTGTTGCAAGGCAAAAATGATTGCTTGCTATTTTGATTTTAGGGCGCTAAATGTGGTTTTTAATTTGAGATTTCCAAATATTCCAATGTTACTACTTCCCCACTGATGGGGCTGGTTGTGAACAATGTACAAGCGTCTGTTCTTTTAGCAGCTGATTAATCGATTAAGACCCAATGAATACAGAACATTTGCCCAACAGTTTGTTCTTTTATTTGACATCGGTATTGTTGTGATGGACTGTGCAAAGTCAGGAAAAATTTAAATGTGTGACATACGTCTCTCTTCACAGCAATATAAGGCTCAAAAATCTTGAGCCCCCGCTCATTCTTTACATTTTGCTTCCAAAGAGACATTTTTTTTTCCCACTGGGTTTTCTGAAGGTTTTTCTTTGAACACTGGCCGCGTTTTCACTCATTTTCAGTCCCGTCCTTGTACCCGACAATTCTCAGAGGAATGTTTTTTTTTTAAACTTGTTAAGACACTTAACACTGACACATGAGTCACTCAAGCATGCAAAAAGGGATCTAACTCAAAGGAAGCAGTTTTTTGTCTAGACATAACAGACACGTTGGAAAAAAAACTAATCTGAATTGTATCTTTCGGCTCTTTGTCTTAAAGAAATGAACACACAGATTGTTCCCATTTCTTTAGTAGAAATTATGTCCGAGATAAAATATATTCACAGGCATGAAATACTACTTTTGCACAAAGGGATTCCCAAAAAGCTATCAGCTGAAACCTTGGCATATATCATCCAGTGTGTCCTTAAAAACTGAGGAAACTGGACAAGAGGAGGACGAAACAGTATTTGAAAGTCATCTGTAAAACACGGCGGAGGCGCTGTCATGGCTGGGGCTCCATTTCAACCAGTGGTGTTGGAGATCTTGTTAAAATTAATGGGATTATGAATGTAGAAAAGCACCATCAGGTTTTGACACCTGGAAAGCATCTGATTGGCCACAGCTTCATTTTTTTTAGCACGACAATGATCCCAAACACACTAAAAATGCAGTAAAAGCACACCTGAATATAAAAACACACAAAGGAATACTCCCCAGACCCGAAAGTCAACATTACTGAAACTGTGTGGCATGAACCTGACAGAGAGCAGAACAAAAGGCAGCAAGTGTGACTTTGTTAGACTTGTACGAACTCTGCTTGTGCCTTATATACTCTGTTTCCATATATATGTTTCCATATTTTAATAAGTTGCTGCACTAATTCCCAATTTCCTTGCAAAATATAAAGAAATGAGGGGTGATTCAAGACTTTTGCACGGTACTGTACATAACCATTGGCCTATGTTCTCATTCTGGGGGAACAGGAAGGCTAACTCCGGGTTTAGTTTTATACTTTTTGCAGAGAATACAGTAACCTTCAGTCAACATCAGTTATAAGTATAAGAGTATTTCCCATCAGTAGACAAAGATTGTCTGAGTTCAGTTGAACCTGCCGTTGTAGTAAATAAATTACGGTAAAAATTACAATCATGAGACTTTTTATCTAAAAAAACAATCTAATAAAAATATAATAATAGCCCGTGTCAATAAAGCTGCATTGTTTGGAAACATATGAATCGACACTGGAGTGTTTTTTTTTTTAAGGTATCGTGGGCGGAGCTTCCGCTCAGGTAGAGCCCGTGTGTTCCCAGGTGTGCGGCGTTTAGACGAAACCGACAACTCGCCGAAAAACGCCAGAGTCAGAAAGCTGTCAAGAATGAATTTACAAAAAACGGCAGTAATATGAAGAACAAAGGAAACAGAAAGACGGGCACAGGTGAGTTAACCTTTCACGAAGTCTGGCAGGTACCGAGCAGTGCGTGCTAAAGTTTCTAGGCGTGGTCTGTGCTTTTGAACATGGAGCTCAGCGAGGAAGAGACATAACCAAGCCACGGTGTTATTGTTCTATTGTAACTTAACATTTTAGTGTTTTTCTCGCAGTTCATACCAGTTAAGAATAATCCACCCATCGTATGGTTAGGTTTTACTGTCTGTGTTATTTTAGAGTTTCCTTGATATAAAAGTGAACCTTTTGGATGGCTGTGGATTATTGGATGCTAATAGTTTGGATAGGATAGTACAGTATGGAGCTTGTACCCTTCTAAGCGTCCTTTAAAAGTATGGAGCCAAACAAAGGTGAACGGACTAGCTTATACTGTATGTATTCACACTGGGAAATAAATTCTGTTACCGCTATAAACGGAGTTACACTGCAGTGGGAAAATGCGTGGCAACAACTGCCAATATTATGACTGAAAACACTGCAAGTATTTCCGCAGCATCCACCTGTAGGAGTGAGTGAGAGAGCAGCGGACCCTCGGGCCACCTGTATGTGGTGATAAATGTTTGAACACCCCACCCTAAGCTTTGTCTTGTTTGGTTCGGGATTTGCTTACATGGTCTCTGAAGGTGTGTGCTTCACTTTACTTTTCCTCTTGAAATGAGGGACAGAGACTAGTGCAGCATGAGCCTGCTCAGACCTGCATTGTTACCACAGCTGCAGCATGCAGTGGAAGACATCTTCAGGCCTCTCTGCAGGGGCTGGGGATAATTGTGGTTACTGCCTTGTTCTCATATTGTGCTAACCGCTGCCCCGCTTCCTTTTTGACTTTGCATAAGCCACGGTGAAGTCTGCAGTAAACTCACACAAGGTCTCAGTGTTGCACGTTGAGATCGTATTTCAGTTCAGATCACATTTAATAAACTTGTGTGCATGCTGGTGTGTACACAGCTGTCAGAAAGTGTGAACTGCTGCACACACGATACAGCGATGATTTAGTTGTTTATCTGCTCATTTTGACAGAGATCATCATGTTCAAAGCTAAGTTCAGCTCACGATTTCAAAATGACATATTTTTGGCTTCCCTCAGGACTATGCTGTGCCAACCTCAAGGACAACAAAGTCTTGATGAAGATGGGGTTGGCGCTGGTGCTGGTGGGCCATGTAAACTTTATTCTTGGAGCGCTGGTGCATGGCACTGTGCTCAGACACATCGGTCTGCAACGTCAGAGCAAGAAATTGGTGTACCCCATCGCCAATATCATCGCTATCGTGGCAGGTCTTTTGGTAAGGGGTAGGACATAAAGAACTGACACTGACAGCCGCGTACTTTTACATACTGCATATTGAAAGCTGTTGTACAAGGCCAGTATTTTCTAGGTCATTGAACAAATGATATTCATCTTTTAGCCTTCAAGCAACCAAAGACGGTTAGTGACAAAAATGACAGTGGGCTGAGTTATGACCCCTATTATAGTTCATACAGGAGTATTTCTTTCAGTGGTTCTATTCTTTTTTTTTTGGTCTATGAGAGTTATTCTAAAAGGTTCACGTGTAAAAGGAGTTTAACTGACTCGTGTTCATCACTATAGACGTTTCCGTCATCACTGTGATGAGCCTCAAGGTTCAAACGGTGAAGATTTCTACTCTAGGTTAACTGTACAACATTACTATGTAGTGGAAAATCACAATAAAATAAAATCCTCCCAAAAAAAAAAGAGAGAAAATTACAGGACACATATTTACAGGGTCATTAATGGCTTTATACATCTTTCCATTATTTTCACTACGCCAAAAGGCCAGACCCTGGATTAAAACAAACAAACAAACCAACCAATTGAAAAGCTGTTGGAGAAGCAGACTGACAAATTTACAGTAGGAAACATGATCAAACCATCACGGCAGCACAGTAATACAGCTGGGGTGTCCTCTCAGTCACTTGAAAGTTAAACTGCATGTTTGAGTCATGTTATTGTGCCATCTGTCTGAATAATGATCCTTTTTTGCTGAACTTCTGGTTTTTCTTTAGGGAGTAATCTGTGGAATAACAGCTATAGTCCTATCCAGAAACAAGAAAAACAGGATCCTGGTAAATATTCTCTTTTGCAAACGGCTGTTGTTTGCTGGCTGCTGTTAGAACCTGCCCTCTGTTTGTGACTCAGTGCATGTGTGTGTGTGGAGATAACAATTTAAATACGTAATATACTTGCACGCAAGCGTGAGCTCCAAACATGTTTGAAACATTGGATGCTTTTTCCAGAACATTCTGTGGCAACTCCTACATGCTAAATGTCATCTTTTGTATCATGGAGAAATATTTCCATCACTTCCCAACATGCATTACAGTTCAAAAGTCTTTAGCCAACTCACACTTCTTTATATTTTGCTACCAAGGAGTGCTCCTGAGCAATAGTTCTCCAGGTGTTCTAAAGCTAGTGTCCAAAGTTTTTTGGTTTTTTGGGATTGTTTTTTAGGGGGACATTGGATGCTTTTTCAACCCTTTTCAGTCCGGTCTTTCTTTTTGTTTTTTTGTTAAGCCACATAACACTGATCTGTAAGAACCCATTTCAGATTGTATCTTTAGGCACTTTGTTACAAGTAGCCTGTCACAAAATCACATAATTTGTTCCAGTTTCTTCATCTGACTCTATGAAGAGTGCCACAGTTTAAAAATAACACAGTTTGACAGGCATAAAATGGCATTTTTGCACAAAGTGATTCCCAAAGAGCTGTTAATGCATCTGGCACTTTAGTTGATCCATTTACCGTTTACTGAAGCCTCTTCAGAAATGGTCTCAATGGAAGAAGCTATTCTTAAGGAAGGGAAAGTGGGACAAAAAAATGTCACTGGACTGAAAATCAGTGGCAACAGGTCTCATGGAGTGGTGAGCAATTTAAAATGTTTGGTTAAAATTAGAGATGGACCGATCCGATATACAGTATCGGTCCGATACTGACCTAAATTACTGGATCGGATATCGGGGAGAAATAAAAATGTAACCCGATCCATTAAATGTCACAAAACTTGCGACATGCTGTAACCCAGGTAGTGACCTTAGCACGTCGGAGCAGTGTGCGTCACGTGATAGAGCAGCTGTTGTGTGCGACACCTGTCGGTGGTCTGGAGTTACTTCACACTGAAAGCATTTGGAGCCTCGCTACGTGCTGCCAAACCGGCATTTCATCTCAGAGCGAGCTATCCCAGAGCAAGTGTGCAAGTTCATCTCTGAATGTTTGTAAAGCATTCCCACGTTAACAGCCGATATATGGAGCTCGGACGTCTGTGCGCTGTCATCGCTAAGTCTGACCGTACAATGGATGGACTCAAGTTTTACTTTGAAAAAAACAAACAAAAAAACAGTGTTGCAGGCTAAACAGTTCCGTGGTTCGGAAAAAAAAACCCTATGAAAAACACTTTTTTTTTCATACTTGTGTTAAGTTTTGTATAGAAATTACACAAAATTCAATCTCAGGTTAAAAGTGATAGAAACAGCTTACAGTGACACTCAGAAGCCGCGTTTGCATTTATTTGCACTGCTTTCCACTCTGGATGTCTATTTATGTTAAGCTTATATAAACATTTTTTTGTGCTGATATTGCACTACTTTTTTTTCAGAACCAAAGAGTTTTTGAAATCTGCATAAAATTGCATTTTAAATTACTTTTTGAATATTACTTTAAATACTTGGATTTAAAGTTCTGCGAAAAGTTTAAATAAAAAGATCAGTATTGCTGAACCGTGACATATTTTGGGTGCGGTGTATTTTTTGCATACAAGCGTAATAGAATAGCTTTAGTGTTCTGTTTTTTTAAATTTGAGTATGAACTTATGCGAAATGCAGCAAGACATTAAAAAAAAAGTTTTATTGATTATAAAATAGACTGTATCGGATTCATATCGGTATCGGCAGATATCCAAATTTATGATATCGGTATCGGACATAAAAAAAAGTGGTATCGTGTCATCTGTAGTTAAAATTGACGTCAGTGTGTATGCAAAAGGAAAGGGGGGGGGGGCAGTGAGTGTCTACTGCCATGTGTAAAATACGGTGGAGGCTTTGCTATGATCTCGAACGGCATTTCAGTCAGTGTTGGAGGTTAAAACTGATGGAAATATGAATGTTGAAAAGTACCATCAGATTTTGATCCATCACACAATACCATCAGGAAAGTGTCTAATTGGCCACAGCTTCATTTTATTTATTTATTTGTTAGCAGGACAATAATCCCAAATGCACTAGGTATGCTTTTTTGGCAGTCCAAAAAAAGCATACCTAGATAGAAAAACACACAATGGGACACTTTGAGTCATGGATTGGCCTCCCCGCAGCCTCAGAGAGCTTTGAATGTCCTTCAAGAAGCCTGGAGAACTTTTCCTGAAGAGTACTTAAAGGTGGTCCTACCAAATATTGACTTTCAAGAGCATTAGAATTGTACCAACTCTGTTTTTGTCATGTTGGTTGTTTGTATTTTTTTGCAGATATGGGTCCTGCTGGTCTTCAGTTTCATAGCAGGTTTTCTGGCATTTGCCTCCACCTTCGGCTTGTTGGGTTCTGTGATTACAGCCATTATTTCCAGAGGAAAGGCCCTGCTAACACAATGCAGCGAAGACATTCAGCATATTGGCCCTTTTAGCATCACAAATGAATGCCCCTTTGATCCCACCCGTATCTACGTAAGTCGAATATAAACATTCATCTAGTGGCCACTTCTGATTTGAACTGCTGTGTGGTGATCAGTTATGTGCTTTGTTTCATCAAGGCGACCACCATCATTCTGTGGGTGCCGCTCATCCTTATGTCTGTTGTGGAAACCGTGTTCTCCTTCCATTGCTTTGCTGCCTGCACTTCATTCCTCTACCTCTGTCCATGCAGGAAGAGGCCACGTGTGAAGAACAGGGTGAGCTACAGTCCGATCAATGACTCTGTCAGCAGCGTTAGCCTTAGTTAGGACTAACAGTCTTGAGCCTTTTATTAAGTTGCATGCCAAAAATTTGGGGGTTGTATTTGACAGCAATTTCACCTTTGAAAAACAGATTAGCTCAGTTGTACAGCAGTCTTTTTTCAAACTGAGGCTTTTATCTAAGGTGAAATCATTTTCATCTTTTAAAAACTCTGAACGGGCGATCCATGCTTTTATTACATCCCAGCTGGACTGCTGTAACTCCTTATATGTTGGAGTTAGTCAGACCTGCCTTGTAAGACTGCAGTTGGTCCAAAATGCTGCAGCTCGTCTTCTGACTCGAACCAAAAGACGTGAACATGTTTCCCCGGTGCTTGCCTCTCTTCACTGGCTCGCTGTTCACTTCAGAATTGATTTTAAAATTTTATTGTTGACTTACAAAGCCCTGAATGGACAGGCTCCCAGGTATTTGTCTGACCTCTTGCAGCCTTATGTGCCCTCTAGATCTCTTAGATCAAATGATCTTTTGCTTTTAGCCATACCAAGGTGGAGGCTGGTTCACAGAGGCGATCGAGCGTTTAGCGCCTAAACTGTGGAATAATCTACACATCAGACAGGCTCCTCCTGTCAGTCTTTTTAATAATGGTACAAATTTCTTGTTTTTTTTTTTTTTTTGTGAGGAAAATGGT
>VVHJ01064950.1:10303-31934 GCA_015107715.1 Tylochromis polylepis
CCAAGACACGGGCATGTTGTTCCACATACTTTTTATTCAAACACACACTTCACACACGGTTGCTGCTAAACCACACCGGCTGCAGCGCTCCCGCTGCCAGCCGCACATAACACCACCAACAACCACAAACCAACAATCAGGACCCTTTTTATGGCTGGCGAGGCGTGATTGCCGATGCTGTGCAGGTGAAGCCATCTCCACCGCACGGCACCGCAAGCCACGCCCCGCCACACAAGGCTTCAAAAACAAGACTCCATACACCAATGGGTGAAGCCACGGTGACTTTGTGCGTCTTTTGTACCGTCTCTGCTGCTAACATTAGACTAAACTGACCTTGTGGTTGTGTAACTTTCTGCACAGTGCAATTCAGCAACATGTTACTTGATTATTGAAGAATGTGATTAGTACAGGTAGGGTTGCAAAGTAGTCGACTTGCAAATCTGGATATATTATGAGCGCATATTGAATACTTTTAGTCAAAACTTCATATCAAGCTCATATTTCCATGTTAAATAATGAGCAACACTCTGATGAATTATGACAATGGTAAACAGTTTTACACTACTGAACTCTCATAAGTGGGTGACCCACTCAGACACATTTGCCCTGGTCTCAATTGTCTGTAATGAGTTATGAAAAGCAAACAAGAAGCCACGGAAGTACCCGGATTGGGCCCTGAGGATGAAATGATCAGAACAGAATAAAGCTCCCATCCTGTAGTATCGTACCACACCTATTGCCTCTTTTAAGCTTGATGTGCAGCCTTGTACAGGCTGCTTGACTGAAACCAATCCAACAGTCTCTTCAATGACAGCATGTGAAAAAAAAGACCTTTCTCCAAATCATTCTCCTCAACCAAGGAATCAGTTCATAATTATTTCTTCTTCAGAGGGCATTCTTTTATTTTGTAAGGAAGAAAAAAGATGGCTGAAAAATTAAGTGACTAGCTCATGTGTAGCAAGCAGTTCATGTAACTTCTGTTTACTTAGGTCTCCTGTAAGTAAACGTTCTCTGTCTCGCTTTTGTTTAGTGTTTAGTATGAGGCAGAATTCCTGAAGGTGAAATTTAGCCTCTGATGCTATAACACTTTCTGCCGTCATAGAAGCGGTCAGTGGCTGCCAAAGAAAGGCATGACTGACATTTTTGAAAATGGCACGTCAACGACAAGTCTACACAAATACAAAGCCACAAGAACAGCCACAAGGACAAACATAGTGCTTGAAGTTTACAGGGAAAGTTCAAAGTTTAGATGTTTTTATCTAACTGATTTAATTAAGATTTGTAGTTAATGGCCTAAAAGCAGATTATCTCAGCTTTCACGTTCTACCTAAATGAGATAGTATAGACTCACAGAAAGCAAAATTAGAAGTACATTTGTTTTATTTTGGCCAGCTTTTGAAACTGAAACTTGCTATCAAGTTTTTTTTTCATTTGAACAGCTTCCCTTATTGGAAAGATCAAACATTAAGACAAAAATACACTCCAGCAGGTTCAATATGTTAATCCATTTGGAATTTGCAATATTAGCTATAATGTCCTAATGGACAAACAATGTACAAATGGTTAAATTATATAAATCATGGACGCTAAATTAAACTCTAAAATACATTTTTGATTGTCCAGTTTAATTTGCTGAATTTGCCACTAACTGGTGACAAGAATGTAGTTGTAGTAGAGTGGGACCAATGTATTGGTCAACAATGGATTATCACACATATGTCGGTATCATCTCATAATGTCTAACATGTGCGAATATGAAACCATTTTGTTTCTGACAGAAAGAAAAAGGAGCTTGAGGGTAAATTAGAAGTGGGCTCATCATTTCTTGTCTAATAAAGTGCACTCGAACTCTACTTGTTACAATAGAATAACAGAAGATTGTAGAATTTTCACATGTTTTGGGTTTGATACGTCTTGAGGGAGAACATGACCCAAGAGCTTAGGATAACTTTTTGATATTGCCCAATTGATTTATTAGCCTATCAATATTATTGGCCAATGTAACTCTATTGGTTTCAGCATTTATAAGCCTAGATAAATGAAAATTTTAAAGAAAAACTAATTACACTGGGAGAAATATCCATTCAAGCATGTTATGATTGTTGATTTTTGGATAGTTTGTCCAACAGTGGGCAGTCTGCAACTTCCCTGTTGGCAACACGTCTTTGGAACACCACAAACACAACAAGCACAGTCAGAGAGAACATAAATAAGTAAAAAAACAAGCAAAAACAAACAACTCCTAAAATGAAAAAAAAGAGAAACCGGCTAATACTGTGTGTCAGAAAGAGTCTCTGTCTTTCAAACTGAACACACTGAATAGAACGATGCACTTTCCGTCCTGGTGATGGAACGCTGGACCAGCTCTTTATACTCTCAATGATTTTTGAGTGAGTGTGAGAGCTTGGTCTGCATTGCTGGCAATAAGTTAGACTCGTTCCTGGTGGGTGCTCTCTTTACCAGGGGTGCTCTTTGTCACTGATTCTGCCCATTCTTATGGGCAGAATTTCTAGGTGGAGACAAGTGGCAGAAGGGATCCACTTTGGTAGGCTCAGGATGATGTCTCTGATGTGGTTCTGTTGGCTTCATCAGGTGGTGGCTTCCAGCTCACAAGGGAATGATTCAGATCGGAGCAGAGTATAACGCTACAGGAATGAGAATTAGCACCTCCAAGACTGAGGCCATGGTCCTCAGCAGGAAAAGGGTGGAGTGCCTACTCCAGATCAGGGACAAGTGGCTGCCCCAAGTGGAGGAGTTAAAGCATCTCAGGGTCTTGTTTTCAAGTGAGGGGAGGGGGAGATTGACAGACAGATTGATGCAGTGATGCAGATGCTGTACTGGTCTGTTGCGTTTAAGAGAGCTGAGCGTAAAAGCAACGCTGTTGATTTACCTTTGGCTCCCTACCCTTACCTTGGGTCACAAACTTTGGGACTGAAAGAAGGAGAATGTGGATCGAAATGTCAAAAGCCAATTTTCTCCAAAGGAGGGCTGGGCTCAGTGTTAGAGATATGGTGAGAAATCTAGTCATTAGGGATGGGCTCAGATTAGCGCTGCTACACCTCCACATGTAAGAGGAGTCAGCTGAGATGGTTCAGGCATCTGATTAGGATGCCTCCTGGGTGAGGTGTTCCAGGTATGCCCGGAACAGCCAGGAGGTATTGTGGAGACCCAGGACATGGTGGAGAGATTATATCTCTCTACTGGCCTAAAGGCTTTGGTGTTCCCCCAGATAAGTGGTCAAGATGGATGGATAAATGGATGGACGCAGCACAATTTTATGATTTCTAGCAAATTATTTTCCCCATCTCTTGGCAGTGGAACCCTGGGGGTCACCGGACCTCACTGTGAGGTGTACAATACTCCTCGCTGTGCCTACATCACATGTAGCTGAGTATACATCACAGCTGTGTAGACTGTAGGATAGAGTCATGCAGTCTTCATGGTTGAGTGAATCCATGAACTGTCAAGGATACACCTGCTGGGTTCTGGCTTAAGGCAAAGGAGTATTTCAGCAGTATTTGGTGAAGCCAATGTAACCAAACAGCCTAATTAGTGAGAAGACATTCAGCTTTGAAATGTGGACTTTCAAAGAGGCAGCCACATAACAGCCACTTATCCACACGACTCCAATGTAGAGTTAATTAAATCTGCAGGGATCAAAGCCCTGTCAACAATAACTACAAATTCATTTACTTTGATGGTACAGACCCAAGAGTATGTCAGTATAAAATGCTATAAAATGAATACTTCTTATTCCCAATTAGCTGATATTGTTCTCCCTGCATGCGACTTTCTCTTACAAACTACCCTGATGTGCTTCCAGTGATTGTATATTTCCAAAAGCTATTCAAGGCATTTCTACACATAATCCTATATAACTGAAGTAAATGTATAGTTCAAATACCCATGTGGTAGAGTTATTGAGCATTACTCGAACTGCAAACATTTCCCTCATTGTTCCTGCTCAGCTGCTTTTCCAATACATACAGTCAATATAAAAATACAAACGCTATTGTGTGGCAAATGTAAACTATACTGAGGCACCAACTAAATGCGGCAGACCGTAATGGCCACATATTATAGTTGCTGTGACTGATAATGGCCACCTTCAGCTCTTTTGAAAGCACCAAGGCAGAAAAGGAATAAATGTGTGCAATTCCTTTCAGGTTTTTCCCTCACGGATATATTTTATATTTGTCTGTCTGCCTGTCTGCATTCAAATCCTTTGAGCTGTTTGTACATGTCACTGCATACACATGTATGTATGTTTTGACAATTTAATACTGGCAACAAAGCTTCATAAATTGATCCTTAGAAGAAAAAAAAATATCTAAGCTGGCTCCCTCTACAGAGAACTGCTCTGTACTGATAGGACTAAGTCAGGAGATACCGGCATTCTTTTTATAACTCTGTAGGGGAAGAAAACTGCTATTTCTAACCATAGCATAATTCATATATACACAAAGACACATTAGGGAATTAATACAATACGTTCAGATAATTTCTCTTTCACAAACTAAACTGAACAGGCTAAACTATCCATACAGTAATCAATGTAAAAAATCAGAACTACAAAAACTCCTGCGTGGGTAAATTGGAAAAGCATCCAGTACATTAGATATTGTTTAGGTTTTGGGAATTCAACTACTTTGCCTAATGCAGACAGTAACTTATTTTAGCATTAACTGACTTTATGCGCACGTTACGTTGTGTTCTTTCAATAATAATTGCTGCTGTGTTAACTTTGTTAATAATGAGGATAATAGAGGCTTGTCTCAAAAAAAAAGAGCACTATGCTGGGCACAGTAGGATCTCTGTTGGAACCGATGGTGTGCGGAGTAATTCTGACAAAAGGCTATCTCAGGACTAACGGCGATAGAAAGAATTCATTCCAATAAGTGCAGTACATCAAACTGAAACACTGAGGCTTGCAGTGAGTTATACACACCATTTTTAAAAATGCTGGGATGTTGTTTAATATGTAAACAAAGACAGAATTAATTACTCAGTTACACTACATTTAATTAAAAATAGTACAGTACTGTGCAAAAACTTTAGGCAGGTGAGAAAAAAAAATGCTGTAAACAAAGAATGCTTTCAAAAATGGAAGCGTTAATCGTTTATTTTCATCAATCAACAAAATGCAGTGAATGAACGAAAGAGAAATCTAAATCAAATCAATATTTGGTGTGACCGCCCTTTGCCTTCAAAGCAGCGTCAGTTACACTTGCACACAGTTTTTGAAGGAGCTCGGCTCGTAGGTTGTTCCAAACATCTCGGAGAACTAACCGCAGATCTTCTGTGGATGTAGGCTTCCTCACATCCTTCTGTCTCTTCATGTGATCCCAGACACACTCGATGATGTTGAGATCAGGGCTCTGTGGGGGCCACACCATCACTTCCTATACTTCTTCACGCTGAAGTTAGTTCTTAATGACTTTGGATGTATGTTTGGGGTCGTTGTCCTGCTGCAGAATACATTTGGGGCCAATAAACAATCCTTTATATTTCTGAAAGCATTCTTTGTTTACAGCATTTTTTTCACACCTGCCTAAAACTTTTGCACAGTACTGTATATCAGAGATATACGGTATTTAACATAGTATTTAGTATGCAATTACCTTTAGTATATATATATATATTTTTTTAATTTACTATTTTACTTTATGAAGTCACTTTATTCTATTGCATTCAACTGTTTTACTTTTTATCGTATGCTATTTAGCCTTGTACTTAATGACCTCTTCTGTTTTGTTTTGTTTTACTTAATTTTTTTATTCTAAAAAACTCTCATTTTTAAACTGCTTGTGGAGGAGAGGAAGCCTGAAAACTTTATTTTTCACAGGACTGCTAAGTCTTCAGTTCAAAGGAGGAGAAACGTGCTGATAAACTGTACCCACTCTCAGGCTTTTAATTCAGTCCAATTCCTACTGAAGAGATCAACACAGGGCGATCAGGGAGTCAGAAATAAGCCTAGTTCACAGATTAAAAGGGTATTTAATTAAATATTGAAAAAGTAGTTCTCTAGGGATCTGTTAACAGTACAAATATTACTGATGTGAATTGTGATACTTTATAATTTTGCATCCTTTTTAATGAATATCTCTTCATTTTAAATTTAATATGTTCATAAAAGGATTTGTTTACTTGTGCTTACAGACTGCTTTTGACTCCAATTAGACTAAAGTTCACCCCACATCATAAGCTGTGTGCGTCATTTTACTGACGCACACAGCTCAGACTGGGGGGGGGTCAAACACAAAAGTATTTAAAGGTGCAAGATATGACAATTTGGGAGCGGGAAAGAAAAAATGCTGCTTTTCATGACAGCTGACGTGCATCAAAACGCTGCCAGTGTGGGCCTATGTGGAAAACAATGGATATGGGTGTTGTGATAAACATCAGTCATACTGTGTATTTGTGTGCTGCTCTTAATTCTTTGCCAATTTAAATAACAAGCAGAAGCATCGGGACAGGGGCTGAGATTTTAGAGTGTTGTCTGACCAGCATAGCTATTTCTTATCAAGCATTTATAATCACTCGTGTCTCTAAAGCCAGAAACATCTCATTTGGACTTCATATCAGACAGTGTATCTGCAGACTCTACATCATGGCCTGTTTTAATTAAACAGAAAGCTGAAGTGCAGCTGGTTTCCCTTCACCTTTTTCACAGCTGCATGCGATGGCCACATCTGAATGAACATCAAAATGTGTTTTAATGAAAGGATGCCATCCTCTTGATGACCACCCATTATCACGCAGTGCCCCAGTACATATGCCTGAGCAACGTATTGAAATAAAAACGAATATTTAAATATGCATCAATCACTGCCACCCTGTACTGCATCCAGAGAAAGCTATATTTTTCCTTTTCGTCGCCATTGTGGTCAGGTCCTTTGATATAAAGCAGCAGAGAGTAGTCAGACTGGGAAACCAAATGTGACACGTTTCTCAAAGTTAGTCATTTTCAAACATTTACTCACTGCTTGCAAGCAGCAGCTGCCGACATATCTTTAAAATGCATATTGAAAAGAGGCAGGGGATGGTATGTACACACACCAAAAGCAAAAATTTTTTGTATCACAAGAAAGTCTCCGCTTCTGATGGCCTGACGGTATAAAAGTGAAAGCTATTTAGACAGCAGCTTTCAGTCATGCAGTGCTTATTAAGAAACACTGCATGACTTTTAATAAGTGCAATGACAAAAATGCAGACCCACTGAAAAATTAAACACGTGCTGTTATGAACTGGTGAAAGTGATCAATACCGTTCCTGAGAGAACCAATAAAGGCTGCTTAAAGCTAATCAGTGTGTATTCCCATGAGCACTAAACAAACATGCCATCAGTGAAGGAATGTGTCATTAGTACACAAAATAATAACACACATACACACACACAAAAAAAAGCAGATGCCATCCGTAACCTTTGAATTGCTCAAGGATGAAGGACAGAGAATTTCTTTCTGAATGGAAAGAAATGGAGAGCTTAGGAAGTTCAGCCATAGCTTTAGGGAACTTGTCATTTGTTGTCATTGATTGATTTGAGCGGAAGTGAAGCCAAACGAATCGAGTCACGGCTTGTTTATTTCATACTAAAGGAACCCAAGCACCAAAGCTCACACTGCAGCTTGCAGTATGAGATTTGAGGGATGAAGACTTTTTTACGTGATATATCGGAGAATGCTGTGGCACAAGAACATGATGAAGCTTGAAACCTCTATGTTAGCTTACTTCCACTGATCATAACAACGAACTTAGACATATTACATTAAGATCTGCGGATCAAACCATGTGATTATTGAAAGAGCTGCTGATGAGGTACAGCACAGTAGATTTTTTGAGTTGTCATATTAGAAAACTTGGTACCAAGTACATTAAAGAGTCTAGAAATGGAGCACTGAGGCCAGGCAAGATGACTCCAGGGCCGAATCCAACCATACCCAAGAAACATCAGAAGAGATGATTATGGTTATATGCTAAACTGGCTGGACAGTTGCAGGATACCACAAAGGAAGCCACTCCTCTCCCAAAATAAAAGAAAACCAAACAAAAAACAGATGAATACAATATTACTTAAAGCTATTTTTAATCACTGCTTTCAAGGTTTGTTTTTTTTGTCTTTTGAGGTTTTTTAAAAAAAATAATATTTTGGCTGATGAAACCATTTTGTTTCGAAGAAACACTAATGTATGTAAAAAGGCAAGATAGACAGGACGAGACCAGCACTGACAACAGACGGTGGGATTTGTAGGGACGACAGGCAACATTATTATTACGAACGAGACTCTGAGACAAGAGATTGAAGCAACTACGAGTGGGAGAAAAGCATTACGCTCAATGACGGAACCTGGAATCTCCACTAGCGATAAATTGTTAACTAGAAAGCGAGGGGTGATGAGTGACGTGATTTATGCACAATCAAAACTTCAGAATATAAATCTGATGAAGCAGTTACGTGAGAATGAACAGTCCAAAATGTATCCTGGATGTTGTGTCGCTCTGATCTGCAGCTACTGAAATAGTCAAAGTCATTGCTGTTAATAAATCCAAGAGGTTCCCTCCCACCGGCACCGGAGATGTGTACTTGCTCGCTTATGTCTTGATAAATTTAGATTATGCTTGTTTGTGCTTGTGATTTAGATGAGGATAAGATCGGACTGTGGTCCTTTAATGAACAACAACAACAAAAATCAGCAGGAAAAACAAGGTAATTACAAAAAGTTTCATCTTATTCTTGCATTTGTTTAAAAGTGCCACCAACCAGCCTTTCATGCCCAACTGTTATACAGTATTCTGATATATTCTGATGTAATACTTAATGGATATCTGGTTTGTGTAGGCAGGATGTGAGTGTTCAAACAATGCTGTGGGCATTTTTACTGAAAAAACTCTGTGGCGAGTCATTTTAGTTTGAGCTTGGGAACTGGTGTTATCATCAACGTGTTTTCATTTGTAAACTAAACTACTTGATTTCTGCAATTCATCTCACAGTCATGAAGAAAAATGTTTTACTGGAAATGAAATTACAGACCATGCCAAGTCATTTGTTATCTACTGAAAATATACACCACCTGTTGAGTAAATTGCCTTACTTAACTGCAAACCCATTTTACATTTAATAAAAGAAATTGTTTAATTTTTAATAGAGTTTGATTATTTTTCCTCTGGATATGAATACGGTGGTGGATAAACATTTGGATAAAACGTTTTTTTTGCTTGGACTTCTTCTCTGCTTAACCTGCATTTAAGCAAGAATAATCTTATGTCCAAGAGAAAATGATATACTCGAGATTAAGATGGCCTCACTGTGGCTTCTCTTCTGTTACTCTACCTTTCTGACAGGCTTTCACAAGAGTTCCTAGTGAAGATGGATATTTTGTGTGAGCATGTGAAAAACAATTTATATCTCACTGTGACCATTACCTCATTTGACCTTTTCATTCTCATCCAGAAAAGGTCAAGGTTCAGTCTGATACTGTCACCATATTAGGAAAGATAATAGCCTGAACCTGAGAGGTCCTTGGGCTGGGGACCATGCAACTTACACCACGTTAGAAGCAGGTTGCTGTGAGGGATGGTGTATTGGTTCAAAATATGTAAATATAACTGGGGTTTATTTATTTATTTATTGTTTTTACCTAAAGCATCATTAGGGGAAAAAAAAAAAGATTTAAAACTGGCACAAGTGTCCTATAGACCCTCCCCCAAAGCAGGTGCAAAACTGCAACATAGCAACTTACACCTCATGCCCTGCTTTAGACGCACCACTGAATGCTGCAGGTATCAGTTCATCAGAGAAAAGAAAGCTGTTACTGACCTGGAGTAAAGAAATATGGTACATTTGAAGATTGAGGAAAACTAAGGCAGCAGCACCTGCAAAGATTTTTAAAGCAATTACAGCAACAATCACTACTTTTGTCAACCTCTCAGACTCCTAGTAGATGCACGCATCAATTTGAAAGTCCTAGGTGACATCCTTCTAGAGTTATCACGTTCACAAGATTTCCATAAAACGTGACCTCTGACCTTAACCTTAAGGTCAAGGTCACTGGGATTCAAACTAAAGATATTTTAGTAGATGCAGTAATGATATGAATTGTCTAAATCCTATGTTGCCCCATTCTCGAGTTACAAACTTTGGTGTCCATGCCGCCCGTCCTTCAGGGTGACGATAATACTCCATCGGCCTGTTACGGCTGACGGGTAAAAACATTTTCTTACTCTCCACATGGGATCACTGTCTTGGTCACGTTGCTGACTCTTCGCAGTCTGTTCTTTCTGTGTGTGTGTGTGTGTGTGTGTGTACAGGCTCAAGCTTCACCAAAAACTACAATAATGTCCTTTTCATTCCTGCTGTGTTAATTTTTTTGATGACAGATATATATACAGACTACCTAATGCAAGATGTGAATCTACTGCCACCAGCGGTAGCATTATAGTGCAATTGTAGTGACACAGTGATATAGCATTAGTCAAATATAAGCACAAAAATAGCCTAGGTAGGTAAAATAACATAACTTAAATAATAATAAAATAAAATAAAACATAATAAAATTGAAATTGAAAAATATTTTCTACCAAAATGTTGTATTTTGGGTTTGGCCTGTTAACCAGAAGCTTTCCTTTAATACCACATAACTGCTCTTCCTGTCATATGAAGCGCAACTAACACGTGCTCCAGCGAGGTCATTTGTTTAAATTGAAGTCAACCATCGCCAGCTGCGAGTGTCTCCTTTTACGTAGCCTTGCTGTACTTGGCTTGAAAGACTTTTCTGACATTTCTTTTTACAAAGTTTTTCATTAGGTGGCAAAAACTAACAGAAAGAAAAAAAATGTATAAAACTCTATCAAACGTGGCCAGGAGAGGTTTGTTGTCTTGACTGTACTCGATTGATTTGGCGTGACTCTGCACACAAGTGTCAAGGCCCATTTAGAGGTAGAAACAAACCCAAAAGGCAAAATATGGATGTGGGGGATGCTGGTTAATGAACAAGATAGCAGAAAGAGCAAATGTACTTTTTTGTTCGTGGTTCTACCATAGTGGATAGATTGCACAGAACACTGTCTATTTTGCATGCAGGGTCCCCCTTGGGATGCTTACAGCACCAGACGTATCTATGATTTACAGACAATGACAGCAGCAAGCGTTATCAGAATGGGGAGAAATTAATAAAAAACAAACAGGGGAAAACAATAAGATAAGAGGAAAGTTTGCAAGTGTCATTGTTGTCCCGAATAGTAATTGGAAATGCTATCAGTCAATCTAAACATATTCTATGAGTTCAACAGAGTCCTACTAAAGTAGGTAGTGAACTGGAACCATTCAATTTCAGACTCTCTTAATGCTCCTTCTTTTTGCTTGTAGCAATACAGTGACAGTGTGTGCAGCAAGGAATTACTTTATCAAACAGCAAATGCTGCTTTAGTGTGGGGTTTAATAATATGTGCAAGTCAACCCACAATGCAGGCAAACCAAATACTTGGTTAAAGGCAAATTAAAAGTCAATCGCAATGTTTTTTTGGGTTTTTTTTTAAATTATGTCATTACTGAAAGGTAAATTCACAAAATCCGAGATGCAGTACAGAAGTTGATTTTAGCAATAAGCTGACAGAAAGATTTAGCATCTATGTTCGATGGCTTTACCAACATGTCACTCAGAATATCCTGCCGCCCATTGCAATTGTTTGCCACCTCCAACTTCCCCCCAGACCCTGAGGGCGGCCCTAATCTGGGCCACTCGTGTCTCCTGCCCATATAAAAGAGGTCGCTTGTCCATGACAAAATGGACAGGCCTGCTGAAGCACTCATCTGAATCGGGGAGTATTTTCGGGTTACACTCCAAATGTGACGTCACCATTTTTGATTCGCCCACATGACCCAACGTCTTGGCCAATGACTTGGCAGCTTTTTGTCTCGTCTTGGTGGTAGGAAGATATATTATTTCAATTCCGATTGATTAATCTTTTGTTAACAGCTGAGGCGGAGGTCATCTCTTTGGAACTGCATTCAGGTAAATTTCCAAACTATTTAAAGATGATGTCCCATGTGTTTTGATTAAATTTTGTGGCCAAAGGTTAAGGTTTCCTAAGAGTAAATGTCTTATTCAGGATGGCTTTTGTGGAGAAACATATTTAGATCAGACATGAATTTAAAAGTTTTCCACTGAACTGGTTGAAATGGATGAGATGAGACGTCCTATCATGTTAATTTATCCTATACTTAGTAGAAATTTGGGGTCATGCTAAAGGTTATACTCAGCTCTTAGATGGCAGCTTTTCATGTTGAATGCTTAAATGTGAGTTCTTGGTGCAGAATGTCTTTCAAGGTGACTGTGCCAGTCTTGCACTGTTGGTCACAAATAGAATTTTAGTTCATGGTGAACCGCAAAACCTGAATACTGCTGTTTTAACATAAGCAGGGGAGACATGGTTTTACTGGTAGCAGTGTATACTTAATCAACTCCATTAACGATTGCTGACGCCGTGTACAAAATAAATAACTTCTTTGTATTTTCTTGGGAAAACTGTCAGCTAATCACAACGATAACACACGTTAGCCATCCAAGCTAATCCTAAGAGGCAGAGGAACAATGCGAGCGGCCGCCGGCCTGTGAGTCTAATTTAGGCTGAGATCTTAACCAGGCCGACTGATTGGAGATGACAGGCTACAGCCAGCTTTTGGGGGCAAATGGAGGGACTGGCTGGATGGTTGCTTACAGACAGAGGTGCAGCAACAAAACACTCCTCGGCACATGTGACTGCAAATATATTATTCTCTTTCTGCTCTAATATAACTCACTCCCCTAAATGCATCAAGGCTGTTGTTGTTTGAGAGACCATTTTGATTTTTTAGAAAGGGCTCTGCTGTGGAGCGAAGGTGCTAATTGGCCACAGAAGCTAGCAGACGATAATTAATCCAAACAAAACGATGACAATTTTTCTTCGAGGTTATTTTCTCAATAGATGTCCCCCGATAAGCAAAATGCACTAAATCGTTCCACTGATATATAGTTCTGTTTGAACTACACTGCCAAGTGATTTCTAAAATACTAAGGGTCGCTTTGAGTGTCAAGGAGCATTTTAGTACAGTCACTGGACAAACCTGCTTGGGCGAATGTGATTATAAGATCACTGTGTCTGATTTATTTACGAAACCGTGGACAGTCAGAAACTTCTGCTTTTGTTTTAGCGAATGCTTATAAAACAGGCATACTGCTATCAACAGCATCACATTTCTTTTAATACAATAAAGTGTATCTCACTGATATGTTTAAACATTTTACTGTAACCATTTCTTTTATCGTCCCAAGTTATTTTTGCTCCCAATTCTGTCCGTCCTTGTAGACACAATAAACAGACATCAGCAATGATAAGATGGCATTCAACACACGCTCGTTTATCACCAAAGACAACTATCATTTAGAAATGAAAAGGATTTTCACAACAAAAATGATTTGTGTTGGATAGCCGACACTGGAAAATAAAGATAAAAATTTAATTTAAAGTAACTGCAAACATGAAGGAATTGAGCAGCATATTTATTTATGGGACTATTTATGGTTATATAATGCCATCAGTAGCCTTTACCAAAATATTTTTTAACCTCTTTACATAGCTTACAGTTCAGTCTCTTTGTTCAGTTGAACATGCTCCATGATTCACCGTTGTTAAAACAAGACAGAAAATTATTATAAATATACACTGAATATAAAAGCAATGTTTGCTATATGGATTTAGTAAAGCTTATAGAGAGCAAATTCTAAGAAACACCATTTAAACACCACAAAAAGTTAATATGACTGATCTAACTTTTAAGTATCGGAGATAAATAAATAAATTAGGCCTTTAGAGTTTTTCTGTCAAACGCTATCATTTTTCCATCCGTCGTGTTGTTTTTAAAATATTGAATAATTTCTTTTCCCCCCATTGCATCCTGTCCACATTCCTTCATTTACTTTCAAAAAGCTTCCGCTTTAAAATTCTGCTGTATTCAAGCTTGCATTTTGTTAATTACAGTAGTTGTGGATTAATAACTCAGTGTCATCTGGAAAGAGGCTTTTAGCTGTGCAGTTACTTTGAAGTTAAACTATAAAAAGAGCAATAAACTGAACGGCTTCAAAAAAAACAAAACAAAAAACACGTTAAAGGTTTATTCCCATTTAAGATCTCACAACTCACAATTTACTTTGTGGTCTTTCATTTGACAGGTTATCATTTTTGATTTGGACGTCATTTGTCTTTCCACTGAACTATGATTCATGTTGTGAAAGCAGCTCCAAAAGCCTGCCTGTTAGCATCACTGAAAATGGTGCGCTTGCTTTAAGTGGATGATGGGTTGATTGCTGCTTTGTGTTAAATCTAATCTAATTTTATTTGTAAAGCACCATTTCATAAAGAGGCAGTTCAAGGTGTGTTCTTGTAGTCCTTAAAAAGTAAACACAAGGTCTTTATTTTGCTTTTAAAAAAGACTGTTATTGTTCCACTGATGATAAATGCCATCTCCCCTCACTTTGAAAAACTCTAGAACATGCAGATCTACCTGGTGACCAGAGCGGTCCAATAGGTGTGTGTGCTGACAGCATGTTTTGTATGTATAAAAAAAGAGCTTCTTATTTTGGAGATGTTTGTTTGTTGGCAGGTGGCAGACTTTTGATCATTTTCTATACAGTGGAGGAAATAATTATTTGATCACCTGCTGAATTTCTAAGTTTGCTCACTCGTGCCTGAACTATGCTTTAGCGGGAAATCTATGCCTAACCTGACGTGCGCCTCCTGAGAAATGTGACTGCACGTCAGGTCAACGCACCCCGCAGCTATCGTGGTTGGCCTGTTTCGTACCGTTGATTCCTCCTGTGCATTTCTTATTACCTTTTCACCGGAGTTTTTGAATTTATGAGGGAGACATTCGTAATCATTGCCTTAATATAAGGAATAACAATCGTAGCATCAATTCAAGGATTCATAAATGTCGGCAAGCTCGTGGAGAGAGATTGGTGAAACTATAAGAAAGGATGTGAGGGATTGTATGAAGTGGAAAAACTAGAGGGAAAAATATGTTTGCGCCCCCAAAAATTGACCACAACAAAGGCACTGCATATAAAACACAGAGACATGACCGCACAGTAATTAACATGTAATGCACCACGACAAGCATAAATGCCACTTGCGTAGGTTACTCTACAAAGATTCTCCTAAAATCAGGCCTTACGTCTCTAAGTTTTATGGTTGTTAGACAGAATATTCACCAAAAAACGCACATTTCTAAAAAATTATAAACTGATTTACTTAATAACATGTATTTGATCCCAGCCAGAATTATGAATCCCACAGACTACAATTAAGTCAATCAGTCAATTACAGAAACTATGATCTCACGTCATTATGTATATAAAGCGCACCTGTCTACACAATCAATTTCTTCCCCTCCAACCTCTCCTCCACCATGGGCAAGAAAAGAGCTGTCAAAGGATGTCAGGGACAAGATTGGAAAGGGCAGCAAAACCATCACCAAGAAGCTTGGTGAGAAGGTGAAAACTCTCAGTGCGATTATTCAAAAACTGAAGAAATAAAATGACCATCATCTTGGTGAGAATGAGAAATCACAAGGAAGGTGATGGCCCTAAACCACACTTGAGGAGACTGTTAATGATCTGAATGCACTTGGAACACAGTCACCATGAACACCATTGGCAACGCACCACACCAAAACTGATTAAAATCCTCCAATGCCTGCAAGGTCCCCCTGCACAAAAAGGCACATGTACAGGGTCATCTTAAGTTTGCCAGTGAGTATCTTAAAGACTCAGGGAAAGCATGCGAGAAAGTACTGTAGTCAGTCACCAAAATCAAGCTGATTGGCATCAACTCGACCTTCCATGTTTGGAGGAAAAGAAATAGAGGATCATCCAAAAAACACCATCCCCACAGTCAGGCTGGGAGATGGAAGCATGATGCTTTCTAGCTGTTTTTCTGATAAGGGTACAGGACAACTTTAATGCACTGAGGGGTCAATAGATGGGACCGTGTGTCTTGGATAAAAACTAGAGAATGCTTATTTCTTTGTGAGCAAACTTACAAACTGTGGGCACCGTGGAGCAAACTGAGCAAGGAATGCTATAAAATGTCCTTCTTACTTTTAGTTCTAAATATATTATGCAAAAAATCCCTAAAAGACAACCTCAACTAGCTTTCTTCAACAGACATCATGCCAAGTAAAACTAGCTATCCATGTAGCATAACAGTCTGTTAAAAACTGTGCAGAATCTGTCACTACATTTAACAATAACAAGAGATAGAAGTTGAAGAAAAGAGAGCAGAGATGGACCAAAATAAACTAAATAAAGTGACCAAGTAAGAGCTGTGTAGAGAGACTTTACATGCATATGATCATCCATTGGTTTGCGAAGTGCTGTTACTAAGACTCAAGCTCAGAATTTTTTTCTGTCATCATTTTGACATTTGAAACTGGATATGAAGAGTGAAGTGGGGACCTGACTGTGAAACTGCATGCCCATTGGCTAAGAACTTGTCAATCACAAGTCACAGAGTCAGTGAGCATACCTTGAATAATCCTCTTTCCTGAGAATTTGAATAACAAAAATTTACTAAACTGACTTAATGGGTTATTCAGTATGAAAGAAAATGAGACGTAGGCCATAATCTCATGAGGAAAGCATCTACTGAGCTAGGGCAAAGGTCTGTTTTCCCAGAGCCCTCTATAGGAGCACGGAGGTTTCCCCGTCATAGCCATTCCAATAAATGCAGGCTTAAGGCACTTACAAGCAGGCATCTCTTTTCAGACCCGAAAGCTAAATCCAGCTGTCAAACTGTCTGTAAGTGTTTTTGCAGCTCTCTGCAGGCCAGTCTTCATAGTGACTAATCAAATGAGTCATAAGTTGATTTTGTTTGAAAATAATGTCAACATCTAAATAAAAAGCAAAATAGGTACACTGTTAAAGACTGCTCCATAGCCCCGTGGTAAATATTAAGAGTACATAATTTGCTGTTTTGAGTGGTCTTATTTTATTTTTTTTCCAATGACAGCAAATTTATTTGTATCATATATACTCCTGACAGAAGCAGGAGGTATTATAAACCTATTCTAAGAGCCCACTTATCCAAAAACAATATTAATACTATGATAACACGAAACATCAGAATACAATGACAAAAATCTATTACAACTAACACATCACTTTGGTTCTCTTTCAGATATCTTTATTCCAACTGTTCCTACACTAGCTGCCTCTGAGCTGTAAGGCCAAGAGCAGGATTTTACCTTCCCCCCCCAGCCGAAAAGTGAAAGGTGTGCCACAACAGCTCGGGGAGATGTGATATTGTTTTAAAATAAAAATGCACATATTTGCAGACACTCTGCAGAAACATATTCCAAGCATTGCAGAGTGTATATCGCTTGCTTACAGAAGAGTTCAAGCTGTCTCTTCTGTACACTTAGGGAATCATGACTTGAATTCAGTAATGCCAATGTCATAGCATCTGTTTCAGGAAGTCAAGGAAATTGTCAGGAAGCCTTTCCTTCCTGACACCTAAACAGTCTTTGGGAGGGAGAGGTTATTAGACCAAACAAGAAACAGGGTGAGTAGAATGGTCTCTTAAAGCTCAAAAGCAACGGATCAGATGTTGATTACCACATACAGAAAAAAACAAAACAAGAAAAAAAACCATTCAAGGTGTTTACAGTGGATTTCTGTGACTATTTCTTGAAGGAAGTCTACTGGCCTCATAAAATTATTAACTCTTCTTTTAATGCTTATGAGCTGCACGTTAGTAAGATACAGCAGTTACACTTACTCCCTGAACATTAGTTTTCATCTGTCCTATGTACTGATTCTTGCACATGTAATGTCTAAGAATCAGAGTCTCACACTAGAGACCCAAGTCACATATTTTTACACTTCAAATTTGTTTAGTAAGTCGTCACTCTGTAGTTTCTGTTCTGTCGTTGTGTCTCTTTGCCCTTTTCCACTAGTACCTACTCGGGTCGGCACAGATCAACTCGACTCAGGTTTTAGGGTTTTCTATTAGGTAGTAGTTAGGGCTGGGTTTCAATTATCGATTTTTGATTCAAATCGATTTTAGCTTGAATAACGCGATATCGATTCATTAAATCCTGAATCGATTTTTAAATATAAATGTATTTTGCCAGAAACGCCAGAATCTCAGGTTAAAGCTTTCATTTCAACAACCACCAAACAGCTAAAACAGCAAATGAGAGCAGGTAAACGGATTCCACACAAAGACGTACACAAAGCGCGGACCCGACGCATCAGAATGTGTGAGCTGTCGGCTTTCACAGGGACACGCCGTCGGGGCTGAAAGCCGACAGCTCACAGATTCTGATGCTGCAGGTTTTGTCACTCTCCAAACAAAATTCACTGAACCAACAGCAAAAGAAGATCCAAAGTACGCCTCACATTTGATAAAATTCTTACTTTTGCTGTTTTGCTTCCACCACGATAAAATCACACTTCCTGACAGCTCTCTCTCTCTCTCTCTCTCAGTGTACTTCAAGAACAGTTTCCCATCTCAAATCTCTGTTTTCTGCATTATTCGCTCGCTTATTACGCACCAGTCTACCGCTGTGTACAGCGCTGTCAGCAGCTGTTTTGTTTCTTTTTCCAAAAATGACCTCCAACAAGAAAGTCTCATTTCTGCTGTTCAATACTGAATTAATTTAAACTTTTTAAAATGATGCCAAATTACAAAACGCTTACTGTGCCTCTAATAAAACCTCTGTAACTTTGCTCTGCTTCACTGCAGCAGCATCAGGTAATGTTCATATGTTGATTCATGGTTTTCTTCAGTTTTTGATCTACTGCAGAATATTTTTAAGGCGGTTATCTGCTATAAAAAGCCAGGCCAGGAACATCTGCTTCATGTTTTTCTCTGTTTTACACGTCTGCTGAAGTCTCACAAGTGTCAGTACTGATAAATGATCTGATTATAATATGATGATCTGATGATTATTATAATATTTCTGACTGTCTGAGGCAAAATTTCCCTGATTCAAATCGAATTGAATCAAATCGGGGACCGAATCGATTCGGGACCTTGTGAATCAGAATCGAATCGATTATAGAAATCAGTGACGATACCCAGCCCTAGTAATAGTACCTGGTACCAGATACTTTTTTTTAGTACCGACTTGGCCGGGTTTCCAAGTGAATCTGAGGCAATCCGAAAATGTGACATCAACAGATTGCATGCTACCGATTGGCTAGTCACTGGGTCACTCAATGAGTCATGACGGCATCTCCTTCATGAAAATCCAAACCTCTAGTTTTGAAACTCAACAATAAGGGCAAAGCAGGCTAATTAATTATAATTAAAGCATATATAAACTATTGGCACAAGTTGCAGAAAAGTCCATGGTTTGGGTAACAACTAAAATTAACCATATAATAAAAAGTAAAAAGGCATCTTTAAGTTTGACAGAAATAGATACAGAAAATTGGCATGATAAGATTTTTTTCCCCAAATCGCCCATCCCGAGTTTACATGCTGCTCGATTCTGTTCAGATCGCCTGTTTTTTGTATGTATGTTGTTCCTAACATGTGTGCAGCCTCCTAGTGGACAAACTATGCAACGTCAAAAACGCAACATGTCTGTATGGTGGTTCTCGCGTCTCTTCTTTCCTTTTCTTCCATTTTCATTTATCATTATAGCTTATAAATGCTGATACTGATAGATTGGCACATAGGAAATACCAGCCAATAACACTGACCTGCCAGTAAATCAGTCAGGTTGTACATTATTTCATGCTTTGTTAAGAGACTGTGCTGAATGAACAGTTTCACATAGCTGCCAAATACTCTGTTTTGATAATGCAGTGCTTCCCCTACAGCTGTCTGCTTTGGGGTAGGGATGTGACTGCGTTATTATTTTGTTCAGTTTCATTTCAACAGCAGCTAGCCTTTTTCCTCACGTATTCCTCCATCTCTGCAGCAGAAATGCCACAAGGGTTAAAGCCTGTATTCATCTGTGTTTGCTGCGTGGCTATGCTGTAAGTGAGCAGCAAAGCTCTTTTTCTCTAGCCAGGACTAGCCTCCCTGTCATCAGATCTACAGATGTTCGAGGTTGTTCACCACCAGTCCATCTTTTAGGTTTTAGACTAATTAACCCTTGCTGGGAAACTTGAAACTGGGTTGTTATTAACTCAATTAATAATACCTTCTCTTCTGCAACCGCACTACATGCTCTGTTCCCCCACTTTCCCCTTCACACATATGCACACAATGACAGCCATGAATAGAAATCTGGAGACAGAAAGAAATGACAACAGAAGCTAGGACAAAAATAACTGAATGCCACATTTAGTAGAGATGCTCAAAGAAGTTAAAAAAGTATTATTTTAGCGTTCATATTTTTTTCTTTAGTGGCTTACTAAGAGGCCGGTTTAGTCAAAATTTAAATTGACAGGTAAGCTAATTGCAAAGAACATCCCTAGAACAAACTGTGCTATAGCAGTTTCGAAAGAAGAAGACAATAGGCGCTCAGGATGCAGAGGAAGCAGGAGAAACTGACGCACGTTTTAAAAACAGCAACACTGATATGTGAACAGTTTACTATGGGGTTCACATGTGGACAATTATCTGACACATGAGCTTGTTAACACCTCTGCTGCCACACATGCTGCTGTCTGACACCTCTTGACAAAGGCACCATGATCATTAGACCCGGAGCAAGATGAACACTTTTGTGAGCATTTTTCTTTTTTGTACCTTTATTTACAAGTCAGCACGGTATGTTTTTTTGCTCAAAGCTCTCTACGTGTTGCCAACTGGTTAGAAAACCCAAAACCAAAACAGCATCACTAAGAGGTGCAAAAAGCACCATGCCCAATACACCATGTTGGCAATTTTGTCTGAGTCATTTGTTCTAACACCACAAAATATCACTCTGTAGTTGACCCCGTTCTCATAGCAACATGTGAAACAGTCATGATAAAGTAGTCTAAGTGTTTGTGCTCCTGGATACGAATCCCGACCCCACTAGTCAGCACACCTGTTAAGCCAGTGGTTCCCAAACTTTTTTTGCTAGGCCCCCCTTTGTTTTTACATGAAAATCTTTGCGTCCCCCCCCCCAAACACATCCTCCAACCACACACACACATATTTTGTTTTCAAACTCCATTGCAGTTCATTTCACACCTCAAACCTTTTGTAAACAATTAAACAAATAAAAGTAAACTGCAATAAATTACAGGTAGCAATAAAATCAACTACTACCTCTTTTAAATAACAGAAAAACAAACCATCTTTATGTTGTCATTATTTTACGTGTAGTTGTTTGTTTGTTTGTTTTTTACTGTGTACCGTGTACAACATTGCTATCAATACATTTTTCAAAAAATGCCTCTCTGTGCAAAGTGGGTTTAAAAACATAAACAACTGCGGGATACTGTTTGTCCGTGATTTGGACAGCCCAGCGCGTGCTCCCACCGCAGGGGAAACAAATTCTGTCGGGGATACCTACCTTGGCACCACCGTTGTGCAGGTGAAGCTGTTGGAGTTAATGGTTAAATGTTGTCATTGTTATGTCTAAACTGTGAGTCTTATATTCAGTTGTAAGTCTAGAGGAATTCTTTTGTGTGTCTTCCCCTCCTGTAAG
>VVHJ01064951.1:2392-16708 GCA_015107715.1 Tylochromis polylepis
AAAAAAAAAATATAAAGAAAAAAAAAAAAAAAAGAAATGAAAGAAAAAAAAAAAAAAAAAAAAAAAAAAAAAAAAAGGGGGGGAGGGGGTAACAGGTGTTCATTAGAAAAAAATCTGTCTGTAAGCTCTGTATGTACTGATGTTCATAAAGCAGAGAAAGGTCAGCATCATCAAATGTTGATACATTTAAAAGGGAACTATTCAATGGGTAACTGATGCTAAAATGCTTTATTTTAATCCATTCAAGACGATGACAGTCTCATTAACAACTGGACAATACCCTCACTTTTATTTTGAAAATTCATGAGCTCCTAGCCAGTTAATTCCAGTTTGTACTATGTAGTGCTTCGCTGGTGTGGAAGGCTGGTCAAGTTTCTGTCATGGCAGTCTTCCAGACTCCATCTCCAGTGTTTTACATTTTCGCTGGCAATAGTAATCCCTCTAATCTCAAGATCTGTTGCAAAGTGGAGTACTGCAGCTTCTACAGCCAGAAATTGTACGGCCACTTGACTGAGGTTGCCAAGGTGAACAGGGATTACCATTGCAAGCTGAAGCCCAAGCAGAGTATAATCATTGGAGTAGCTTTGGTGGACAACATGATGAGTTTATATAAATAACTATATACCAGCTTTCTCAAACATAGTTTTCCTATGAACTCAGGAGTACACAGAATGATCCTTAACATTTCATTCTTCTTGTTACAGGTCAATTCACCTCCCTTTTGAACCATCTGTTAGTCACTGCTCTCTCCATGCTAACACCAGTGTTACTGGGATTGCCCTGGAGATGATAAGCACCCTGATGATGTGGAAGGCAACACGGGGCAGTATTTAGCATTTTAATGGGGATCCTGGAAAGCTATGAGGCCTCTGGGAGGAGTGGCAGCAGTAGCCTTGCGCTGTAGCTGTTCAGCTGGTCCCAGGTGTTTGTCATTCCTCGTAGCTCACCATCCATTCCCTTTTACAGTTAACTCTCTCTCTTTTTCCATATCTTTTTCTACTTTGAAAATCACCTCAGAGAGCCTACCCCTGCCTCTTTCAAAGATGGATTAAAAAAAGAAAAACAAACACTGTATCACTAGAGTCCTTTCTTTTCTCCCCTGTACCTGTTTTCCGTTCCCTTCGGCCACTTGATTGCTGAGCTCTTCTGGCTGTGATGATGTGTCCTTATTTGTTGTCATCTTTATTCCTGAACTAAATGTGGCCTGTCAGATTGGATCAAGCTGCCTGGAGCTCAGTGTGGCACCAAAGAGAATTAATGGCCCAGTAGTCGTTATCTGGCTGTACAAAGACAAGTCACATAGTCTCTCTCTCACTTTGCATCTCTTTCTCAAATACATTTGGACAGACAGTTATACACACATTTTTGGGTTACATAAATGCACTGCCATACCATCCTGCATGGAGGTAGAAAATCGGCTGGCTGCTTCATCATGGCTGGCATGTCAGAAAATCTTACAGGTCTGTGTTTCACACATCTCATGTCTACCCACTTGCCGAGATCAAACTGAGGCTGATTACTTGACTGTTTGATAGCCAGCTCTTTAAATACATTTTCTCGCTTCCCTATATAATTTGCTAACAGTGACCCACTGTGCCTTCTGCAATATAGCAGATATAACATCAAGGCTTTTGTGCTGTCTCTTGTCCCCCAGGGACACAGGCGATGCAGAGGCTGGCGTGGACAATCTGCAGAATGTGTGTGAGTAAGTGACAGACAGACAAAAAATGGAACAAAGTGAGAAGGACATCCTCTGAAAACACTGCAGCACAGCACTTCAGCGCTACCTCAGGACAACAGGCAATATTCCAGAGAAGGGACCGAAATAGAACAGGAAAAGAAAAAAAAAAAGCTGGATGAACACTTACGGATATCTGCCAGTGAACAAGCTCTCAAGTTGCTGATCCTATCCATTTTGGAGACTTGGGAGTCCTGTAAATTTAGAAGGATTTTCTTCCATACAAATTTATGGAGGGCATGGTGGCAGGGGGAGAAACTCTTGAGCATTCTTTGGTGTTAAACTACCATTAAAGGGTATGTCTATTTTCACTATAATTATAATTGTCTGCAAACAGTGACATATTTGTGCTTATTTGTTAGCATTAACATTATCAAGCCCGTGTGCAGCAAGAAAGATGCGGACAGTAACAAAATCTGTGTCAGGAGGAATCAAAGTAAAGGTATGATTTCAGTCTGAAGACATCTGCTACCAGCTCTGCACAACTGAAGTTAAAGCTCCCCCAAGAAAATCTGATAAAATCTGACTACAAACTACTTAGCCATTTCACAATCCAACATCATTTGTCTATTTACTAAAATCTCTGCTTTGTTTGTTATCTACCATCAAACTATTCCTTTGTCTGAATCATTGTTCTTTATCTGAAGTCTATTTTTTCACTTCTCTGTAACAGCACTAAGTTTTAGCAGTTTGAGAGATTGTCTCTGTTTCATTTCTGGAGAAAAATGGCAGGAAATGCTATTAACTAGTCAATGAATTTATATTCTCTGCTGTAGCTAAGCATACTAATAAAAAAATACTGCTAAAACTGAGTTTTAAAATCCCTTTACTGTCAATTAATCCTGAAAATGTTACATGCAAGTAATAAACATATATGAAAAGACTCACTAGTCCTCGAAACAATATCATCCATCCATTCACATATGTACTAACAGTGACATAACAGGGCCCAAGTCACATGCGCAGCATTCCAAGCACAAAGGGATGTCAGTGGTTTCAGAGGAAAAAAATAAATAAAAATAAATAAATAAAATAAAACACAGATAACCACAACTTAATCGCACCTTTACACTTAATTCTCAATAGATATTTTCCTTCTGTTCTTATTGAAGGCTCTGGCAAATGTATACTTACACTTTAGGCACGCCAAAATAAATATCAGGTCAGTTAGAAACCCAAATCTTAGGAGCTTAAAAGCTTACTGCCTTTTTCACAGGCTCTCCCTGCATAATTCATAGCAACTTAGTGAAACCTCTGATTGTCTCAAACTTCTGTATTGCTCTGAAACCCAAACAAAGAAGGATTTCTTTAAACTACAGCCTAAACTGGATTTAAAAATGCAATGAGTGTTTGAAAACCTGGGAGCCTGCAGTGGTCATATGTGAGAGAGCCTTGTGAGGAGCTAACTGGAAGACAATCCTGGATGGTTCCCAGAGACAAGCTTCAGACCAACCACTTAGTCTTTATACTACAATAATTTCTGGTTTAAAACAGAGAAATGATTTTAGGAGACACTTCTGATAAAGCACCAGTTGGTCATATCTATAAAAGCAACAGGCTTCATTGGGTTCGCACTGGAGCTTGTTAGAAGCTCAGACTCAGAGTTTCTTCCATTTGGAGCCAAAACCTTCCAAGCAACATATGCTGGTGTTGCCCTACACACTCTGGAAGCACTATGAACCAAGCCAAACCTAACAAAATACTATATCAAGGTTTCTGGGGTGTGACTCTTTTACTACAAACACAGCAACAAACGTCCAACGTCATGGGTTTAGGAGCTGGTAAGAGAAACATATGAGCCAACTGTCACTCATTCAAGTGTCAGACATCCAAGTCTTCTATAAACTGTCTCAACAGCACCCAATTTAGAAAGCCTGAATTTAGTGAATGGGAGCATAATTATTCAATGAAAAAAAAGATATTTTTTTGAATAGGAATCATAAGGTACTCCCACATTGGCTTCAGCCCCAGTATAATTGCCACAAATGGCTTGTTACAGTCTTCTGAAGCCAAAAGGCCAAAACCACCCACAGGTACTTCCCAGCTGTAGTGGGTATTCTCGAGCTTATAATCAACATGCCATTATATGGGTCAACTGCTCTGAATATGAGTGGTTAGGAGACAGTGCAGGAATTGCACCTCCTACGCTAACATAATCAGAGCCTTATAAAATACAGCTTCTGCTGGCTCATTGTTCTACTTTGCTGACATGGGACCAGACTAACTGAGTTCTTGACCTTCTTTCACAGAACCTTGATTTCAAGTGTAACCCCTGTGTTTACCAGAGAGTTATAGACCTCTATCTGGGGCGATGGAGTGGTCAGAGTCCATCAATATCTATAAATAACCTATAAATTTAAATAACCAAGTAAGTCTCAGTAGAGCTACCTCTCCTCTGAGTCTAACTACAACTCCATCACTGTAGCAGCGGATGAACCAGTTCTTCATAAGCTGCAGGTCCTGGTTAGAGCAGGATTCTAGCTCACAGCAGAAGGTACCAGCTGCAGTCCAAGACAGAGGGGTTGGAGCATGTCAGTGGAGCATACTCTCTGGGGAAGCAGCTGAATAATATCAAGGACTGCAACAATGGTGAACTGGCCACTGGGCCAGCAGGCAGGAAACTCATGTGTGTAGAAGAGCCACAACTAGCTGGTTAGCAGTGATTGAACTTTCAAAATGTTTTCAGTTAGTAAAACAATCACAGATGGCATATTTATCTCAGTAAGTTCAGCAGTTCAGCAGCTCAGCAATGAATTGGCACATATACTTGGCCACCCATTAATATATCTGTGTGGCTCATCCAAACAAAAACTAAAACAATAAAACATTGAGCCCACTGAAAATCCAAAGTTCAATAAGCTTTAAGAAGAAGACCTTCATGTAATACCTAAAGTGTTCTCTAACTGCATTTTTCATTACATGTATAATGAATTTCTAACAAAGGCTGCAAAGTGCTATACCCTCCAAAGCATGCAGGAAAAAAAAGAACAAAAATGGAACATCAATTTCAAACGATTTTTATGAAGGATGAAAAAAAAGCATACCCAAATGACAAAAGCCTGGATGTGCCTCTTCTGGTGCCATATTAAGGTCACTGTGGCAAAAATGCTGCCTTCCATTTATCTGACTCACGGGCCTGATGATTTGAGGCACATGCACATCACCTCCACCACCAGCCTCTTAAGCTATGATCACATGAAGAGCCCTCCTATGGTATAAATCTCTCTCCAGAAGCATTTGTGTGCCTTTGCAGTGGTATGTTTTCTGACTTAGCCTAATGCATAATCTGCTTTCCCACAAACTGAACCCCACACTGTGTGCCACCAGAGTTGCTGTAAAAAGTAATGAGAGTCAATTCTGCTCAGCAGTTAGGAGATGTGGAAATGCATGAATATCACTTATTTCCACTGTTAAAAATGTAGGGGTCTTCACAGAGGGAACTCAAATTCTGCTAAATAAGACAGAGCTATAGTGAAAGGCTGCAGAGAATGGCGTTGAATTATTCCAAAGACAAGAGCAGAAATGCAGATCATACTGGCAGTATAAAAGGGACAGGGCAAAGAAACAAAGGAAGGTGACACGCCAAGTCAAATCGCTTATGGTGATGTAATCAAGATGTGACAAGATCCAGTACAACTGGATCACTTTATTGGTAAATATAAATTATTGAAGGAAGACAAATATGGTTTTAGGTAAAATGGAAGTATTACTTATGTATTAATGGTGATACTGAAGAAATCCCACAATACTGATCTACAGAAACTTTTAATACAACACATTACAGTGAATTATTGAGAAAATTGGAGACATAAGGGACAAGAGAAATAGCTCATACCTGGATAAAAAGCCGTTTGGAAAATTGACAATAATGTGAAAATTCATTCATCAGATTCGTGATTTGGAAAGGCTACATGTGGTTATTTCAGAGATTGGAAATTAAAAAACAAACAAACATTTTTTTATGCTTTTTGCACTACTTTGAATGTGAGTAGCTTCCCACTTCCCCTCTATCTTGCTTATGGAACATTACTTTTCAAAAGAAGACAGATGGATAAATTTAAGGAAGGAAGGTTTGCAGATTTGCAGCTTTTTTAAAATGACTACCTTTGCGGTTCTAGTGTTAAAACAAACATGAATGCTGAGTAGGATTTCAGGCTGTTCAGATTAATGTCTGAGTCAGAAAACATGCAAGAAGAATATTGGAAACTCCAGAAATATGAAATAACATCTTGTCAGTGAGTTTATCGACCATAAATACGACAAAAGCTTCACTGTGGTATTTTTATTTTCACAGCTCCAGTGTCAATTCTGTGAACACCTCTTGTGAACCAATATAAAGGCAATAGCAAGCCAGTTTCCATTTGCTCAGAGTGTTAGGTTACAAAGCTGCACACCAAAGGACCATGATCAGAATGATAGTTATTCTTATTTTTGACAGTACTTATTATTATCAATCAGCTGATAAATGAATATGACAAAAGGGGAGGTGTGGGATTAATCCTCCCTTTCTCAAAGGAAAACACAGCTATGGATGCGTATGAATGATGTTTGCCTTAGATAATCACTGACTTGAGTCAAGTGCTGCTGACTCTTATAATTGCAGTTCAAAAATACCTTGCTTGTATTCGGTGGTTTGAGAATGTGGTGGTTTATATGCAAGTATTGCAAATCTACAGTTTGCTTTTGAAATATATCATAACTTTCTTATCACACATAAACAGTGGCAGTTGGTGGTTTAAAAAAAATGGTCCAAATGGGTCAGATGGATCAAACAATGAAGCTCATGAAAAAAAAAAAACACAAACCAAAAAAACAAATAAAAAAAACCTTTTCGTTGTGCTTTCTTCTGCCACTTCAATAGCCTTCAACCAGCTGTTCAACTATACTAAACCCGCCAAAAAGGTGTAGCTTCATGTTATCGTACAAGTGGCTACAGCTGCTCTCATGTCTTTTGCACTTTTCTGTTAAGTGCTTCATCATATCATGTAGCATGCTGGAGAAGGTTCGTGTATATGCTCTCCCACGGTCCGTGGACTGCTGCTGCTGTCTAATTCTGGACAGTCGAGTTCAAGCCCTTCGATTCTTTTCTTCGACTGACGATGTGCGAATGACGTTGAATCAAATTCTTAAACAAGGCAGGTAATCCATGCCGACTGGTTCAGGATGCACAAAAATTGCACCCCGAGGGGCGAATTCCATGCTCCAATTGATGTGACAGAAAAACTTTCAGTCTGTACATAGACTCCTATTTGGCTCCCATTACTCTGGTCAAACTAAGTGCTAAGTATTATTCACACCATCACCCAAAAATCCATATTCAAACCCTTCATGGTCACAAAAATGAAAAGTTGAAGCTGTTAATTGTTATAAAGGACTCTGCCTGGAGGTTAGACTCCAGGGCTTTTAAAAACCATATGGAACACTTATCAAGAAAATTAGAATAGAATGACTTTATTGTCCACATTAATGGAAAATTGTTATAATAAAAATTCTGGTAGTTATCAGCCAACATACACACATATGCAAATGTAAAACTTCAATAAAAATACATCACAGCATCTTATTATTCAGTATGTTGATTACTTTTGGCACAAATGATCCTGTATACACCTTTTTGCTAGCTAGGGGCATCCTATAAAATTGTTTTGAGGTCATTAATTCAAACTTTTATAGGAGTCAGCAACTGTGAACACTGTTCTTTAAGACAGCCTGTTGACAAAGCTTATCCAATGAAGTTTGTTGTCGACCAATAATTTTTCCAGCAGTTCTGACAATCCTGTTCAGTTTCCTCCTAATTTCCACAATCGGGTTACCATACCAGACTGAGATATTGAACGTAAGCCTGCTTTCAATCAAGCCGACATAAAGTCTTTCCAAAGTTGTGGCTAACTCCAGAGCCTCCTAATATCCTGATAAGAAGTAATCTCTTATTAGCGGTCTTGTAAACAGAATTAGCATTAACTATAAAATTAATCTTTATATTAATATATGTTCCCAGACTTCCACAGGCTAACCAGAGAGTGAAAGACCTGTTATGGAGTCTGTGTAACTCAAGACAAGCTCTTTCACACTGTCAAAATTAATCAGCAACCAATAAGAGTTATACCATTATTCCAACCTAAGTACCTGGCCAAAATAGGTAGGGCTAGAGTTCCTACAAAAGAGATCACCAACAGCCATCTGGTCAGCATATTCTTAACATTTTCACATTCCTATCCAGGAGCTGCATGTCATTTATATAAACATAAAATAGCAATAACGATGGAACTACGGGGCCCCTCAAGGGTACGTAACAATAATTTAATTGATGACAAAGATTGGTTATGTATATAGAAACAAATCTTGATTTAAATCCACAAGTTACAGGATCATGCACTAGAATGTCCAATCCACAATTTTTGCTTGATTAACCTTCTAAGTCCACCTTGATTCCTCTTGATTCTGTGGATCACAGTGCATTAGTTTATCACAGGTGATTATTGTCTTACTCACCATTGCATCTTATATGAAAAAGTGGGGTGATCCTACCTCGCAAATCAAAGAGAGCAGCACTGTATGATGTTTATTAACAAGGCGCTACTGCAAAGCGTGCCTGCTTACCTTTGTTCTTAGACTGCATTTAAACACAGTACTTACAGTGTCGGGATAGGTTAACACTGAATATATGTACAAAACTATGAAGCTACGTTCTGTTACCTTTTAAGATGTAACATTTGTTTATCTTCAAATATAATGTGATGCTTTATGATGTGGCTATCGGTCTAAATTTGTTATACGTTTCCTGAAAATAGATCTCTGTTGAAAATGATCTCAATGAGACTACCAGTTTGTTTCGTTTTTAATCATTATTAATAATAGTAATAATAATAATGATAATAATAATAATGATGATGATGAAAAAACTTAACGTAACGCGTTTATAATTGATGGGACACCAAAAAATAAGTTCTTCCTAACTATTTTTAAAAAAAATCACCTATTTTTAAAAATACATTTAACATAAAATATAATAAACAACAGCTAAACAAATAATCTTAATAATAATCGCAGCTACACGAATGAATGTATTTCTCAGGTTAGGTTCTGTACTACTTTGTACACACGTCTTTTAAACTATCATTACGTGAGCTGGTAAGAGGTAGCTGGACACGTTCCCCCCCTGTGATATTTACCAACACCTGCAAAGGCAAAACCCGGTGACAGTGAAGCTGAAGGAATTTCACAAGAACAGAACTGTGTTCCAGCAAAGCAAAAAGCTTTACCTGAACTGAAACTCTTACCTTAGGTCTAAGTGAAAATGTTGCTTTTGTCTTTGAAGACAGTTGAGAGGTTAGCTCATTTGGGCAGCATCAGCGTCTCAGTATGTTGCAGAGTCGAAAGCAAAGACATGTAGTGGAAACGGAAAGAAAAGAATACCGGCGTATACGGCAGCTGTGAGTAACCAAAAAAACACCCGCGTGTTCAGTCATGAAATTTCTCCGAGACTCGGCCGGGGGTTTTTGCTCTTGTTTACAAGCTAGCCTTGCGCTCACAAAAGCAGAGCCAGCGAGATCATCTGCCTGAATACCGACTCCACTCTGCTGTGTCCAGTCTCCACCTACCGCCGAGGGAAATCCCGCGTTCAGATCTCGCGATGACACTCGCGCACTCTCACAAATGCGTCTTGTGTGAAACTACCTAGCATGGCTGTGAAAAAATTATAGAAAGAGTACTTAAAGTAAGCGCAGCAATGTTAAGATCCGATTACAAATAACTGAATTTAATGAAAGTGTAAACAGCACATTGAAAGAACCATGTCATTTAGGCACAATTATAAAGTAGAGGTAGTTTAGAATGAAGAGATTATCAGTTCAGCTATTCACTCTGATACGTTATTTAAATTTGATATAAAAAATGACACACAAACATAAATATACACTTAGCTGTCCACCATATTGGACGTGATAACCAGTAGATCACCTCCAATAAAGTTGTTCACATATAGAAATCATCGCTGCTTTTTTCCTCACAATATTCTGCTACCCTGTCGGGTGCAAAAATCATCGAGGACAGAAAGAAAAATCTGTTTTTGGCTTCCCAGCTAATTTGGATAGAAGAAGACAAAATATATATAGGCGTTTAATATAAGTTAAAAGTTATTAGAATTTTTAAAATTACGTTTCAAGTGATATTTGACCGTTCAACATTTTTACATTTATATTTCAATTTTTCCTCTAGGTTTTTTTTTCTCATCTGGTTGTAGCACCCTACAGGAGCATGCCTACTTCTTCTTGATGTTGTTGTAATTAGTGTCACCAGCGTCAGTTTCTTCCGATCATTTTTAGTCTCTGTATAGTCTGTCAGTGCTATGGGTAATCCAGACAAAACCATGGACATAACAACATAGACAATGGCCATATTAACTATGGGTTAGGAGATACATCGATATATAGTTGACAGGAGATGAACATGACCACGTTTTCAGTCTTGCTGTCAGAAAAAAAAAAAATCCAACTCAAGACTTTAGGAAAGGTCAGAGCAAATTACTGATCAATGTGAAATACAATAAGACACAAATACACTGATTGAAAAGTCCAGTCGTGATGTGAAAAATATGGCAGGACAATGAAACTGAGGCAGTAAAAAAAAGAAAAGAACCCAGCAGTCATTTTATGAATAGCTGCAGCTCTGCTTTATCTGACAAGATTTTAAGTGATACAGAAAACAAATGGGAGAGGGGGGATAATGAGGGATACAGGCCTTTATAAACTTGGTGTGTTTAGAGCATGTGAAATTAAATTATACGTGACAACTGAAATGGTAAATGCAACTGGGTCCCAATCCCAGAATGGATCATTTGGCAGATGTCTAGATATGTACTGATAATTTTGCTTAATATTTAATCTGTTATTATTAATGTATTGTAGGAACCTTCCATCATTTGGATCATCATTTGGTGGGAAATGCACTGGTGTGTGATGAGAAGACAAACATAAGGCAACACTCCCATCTTGAGTTTGAAAAAAGAAAAGCAAGCAACAGGATTGTTTCTGTTCTTACTCTATCTATTCATAATCTCTGTATAAATACAAATTCAGCTCTGTCATAACCAAAGTATAAAAGAACATGACAGCCACTGAAAATCCTGAAAACCTACAGCTTATGACAAATTAAACGATGAAAAATAGCTTCCAGAATTACTTTAGTGCTCCTTATTATAGGCACTACTCAACTAACTAGCTAACTAATTAACTAAATAAATACATACATAAATAAATAAACATTAAAAATTAATAATAAAAATAAAGGAATACTTATTAATCACAGTATAGCATCAGGTCAGTTAAACTGGGATATTAATCTGCTCGGTTAAGTAGCAGACAGGGTTGTTAATCAGTTTCAGCTGCTTTGGTATTAATGAAATTAACAGCAGGTCCACTAGAGTCACAACACTGAGATAACCACTAAAACAGTAATGGTTTTACAGGTGGATCCCAATGAAATTTGTTTCAGGATGAAAACTGCCCTACAAAATGACCTTTTTTAGTGGGCCCTGTGCTCACTGCTCAGTACTGTACAGCCCAGTTGGCATTTGGTGTAAAATACCAGAATTGTCAAATTGCCCTCTGGTGCTGTGTGTTTTCACACATACTAACATGAAATCCTTCTACATGTGACAGAAATCATTAGAACTTTAAGCTGCCTTGTTGGGTCTGTGATGGTTGGGGGAGGTACATGCATGGAAGGATGCACAGACATCTGAATTGACATCTACAAGCTAGTTATTGGCACCCTGACTGCCATTAAGCATCAGGATGAAATCCTTGGACCCATTGTCAGACCCTCCCCGTGTATATAAAAGCCTGGCCTCATGTGATGAGAGTATGCAGGCAGTTCCTAGAGGATGAAGGATTTCATACCGCTGACTACCCTCCACGCACACCTGACATAATCCAATAGAACAACTCTGGGACTTTATGTTTTGGTCCAAGTTGCCCCTCAGACTGTCCAGGCACTCAGTGATGCCCTGGTACAGATCAATGAGGAAATCCCACAGTCAACCATCCGTCGTCTCCTTCAGTTTATGCCACAACATTGTCGGTCATGTATGTCAGTCAAGCAGATTATTTTAACTTTGATTTTTGGGATGTCTCCTGAATTTCTCTGTAGGTTGGTAATTTCAATCAACCCTGACCCTGGCCCTATCACCATCAATTGGAGGTTTATCTTCTCTGGTCAAAACCTTGCCCTAAACACAACAAAAAACTGCTCCAACAAGAGATGTTCGGTCTTGCCCCTGCTTAGCTTCTGGAATCAGATGAAATTGGTGTGTGCTCAGTGTGTTATGGCAGTACGATGTTGCTTTGATCACAAAGTGAGAATTTATGGATTCAAGGGGTGAACCTGGGTGTATGTTCTCTCATTCAAACCCCAACCCTACCCAATATTCTAAAACCCGAACCCCATCCCTGGCTGTAACCCTAACCGTTGGGGTAACTCAACGCCTGGCCCTAATCCTATTGGTTAGAGGTATTGCTTGTTCTACCAAAAAAACAAAAAAAAACTAACATCAAAACAGACACTAAACTGTCCCAACTAGACATGTATGGTTTTGGGACATTACTAACAGGTTAGATGGAGTAAATGTGTACTCTTTGATGCTCATTTCCTTATTTTTCCATGATCTTTCTCTACACATCAGGAACAGTGCCTTTCTGAAAAACAGGATAAGCTTTAAGCCCCTGGTATTCCCAGGTGGTTTCCTGTTCAAGTACTAACTAGGGCCAACCCCGCTTAGCTTCCGAGATGAGACAAGATCAAGCAAGCTCAGGGTGGTCTTTGGAGCACAAACTGGGAATTTATGGATTCGAAGGGTGAACCTAGGTGTACTGTCTCTGTCTCTCAGAACTCCAACCTTTCCAATATTCTAAAACCCTAACAGTAAATGGTACATGCGTATTCTTTGATGGGCCTCTGCCTTATTTTTCAAGGCTCTTTCTCTCCACATCAGGAGCAGTGCCTTTCTGAAAAACAAGAAAAGCTTATAGCACCTGGTATTCCCAGGCAGTCCAAGTACTAGCAAGGCTCGACCCTGCTTAGCTTCAGAGATCACATGAGATAAGATATGCTCAGGGTGGTATGGCAGCAAGCTGCCACTCGGAGCACAAACTGGGAATTTATGTATTCAAAGGGTGAAGCTGGCTATACATACCCCAACCTTCCCAATATTCTAAAACCCTAACCTTAACCCCAACCCTGGCTGTATACCTAACTGCTGAGGTGACCCAACCGCTGGCCCCGACCTGATTGCTCGGAGGTTTCTCTTGTCTGATCAAAAAACTAACATCAAAACAGACACTAAACTGTCCCAACTAGACATAAATGGCCTTTGGACATTAGTAACAGGTTATACAAAATGGATGCATTAAATGTGTACTCTTTAATGGGCCTCTGCCTTAATTTTCAGTGCTCTTTTTCTAGACATCAGGATCAGTGAAAAACCAGAAAAGCTTACAGCACCTGGTATTCCCATCCAAGTACTAACTGTATGTATCATAAACCTTATGCTAAACTATCAGAAGCTACTGCTTGTCGCACAGACTGGCAATGTATGGATTCAAATGATAAATCTGGTAGCCACTGCTCCTGTTGCAGAGCTCCTGTGTTTGAGGTTTTACAATCCTGCCCCCACTTTTTCTGCCACTTCACCATTGCAATTTTACTTAAATGTAAATAAACACTTTGAACTTTCCAACTGTTTTTGAGTCTTCTTTGTGGGTTTGTGCAAGAATTATTATTACTGTTATTATTATGTTACTATTATTATTATGACAAAGAGGAAGCAGGCCCATGAGCTTGAGGAGCAACACTGAATAATTTATACGTTAAATTTAGCTCTGCTGTATTTGCTCAGCATTTATATAGCGACCATAGAGCACAACACAATATAAATTACTTAACTGTATCTTGTTGCACATACACTCTGAATGTCTCATATTTGTAATGTTTCTACATGTCTGTCTTTTGATTTTGTTATTTTTCACTGTGCACATTTCACCATGGAAAATGCACCTTCTTTGAGTCAAATACTTCTGACTGAGCGAACAAAAAATACAAGTTGCCACTGAATAATGAAAGTCATTAAGCACAATGCACTGTGAGGAGAAGGTGGATGTTCAATGAATCATTGAGTCAGATAACATGCCTTACTGGCAGATCAGGTATGTTTACACTGTGTGACAGAGCAAAAATAGAGAGAAAAGGTTTAAAGATCACAATTTTCAACTAATAGAAACACTGAATAAGACGTGAAACGATGTTGAGTAAAGGCCTAAACATATACTCAACAAAAATATAAACGCAACACCTTTGTTTCTGCTCCGATTTTCCATGAGATGGACTTAAAGATCTAAAATTCATTCCAGATACACAATATTACCATTTCTCTCTAACATTGTTCACAAATCAGTCTAAATGTGTGATAGTGAGCACTTCTGCTTTGCTAAGATAATCCATCCCACCTCACAGGTGTGCCACATCAAGATGCTGATCTGACATCATGAGTAGTGCACAGGTGTACCTTATACTGCCCACAATAA
>VVHJ01064956.1:4912-16919 GCA_015107715.1 Tylochromis polylepis
AGGGACGAAAGCGCCCGAGGCAAGCCGGTGCTGTCACGGCAGAAAAAAACAAAACAAAAAACAAACAAACCATGCCCCCTAAAAACAACATTTACTTTACAGGTTTGCTTTAGTTTGCTGCAATTTCGAGGGCATACAGGTGAATAGTTACCTGAGTGCCGGTGTGTCACCTGTCCTGGCTCGTGCCTCCCACCTGACCGGCCTCCACACTTCCTGGATTACTCCGTCCCACCCTGCCGACTTCTTCTACTTGTTATATTTCTTTTTTATGCTCCCAGCTCTCGCTTCTTCTTCGCCTGGAGGCGGGGGGGGTTCACCGCTCCTGTCGTCCTCAGCTCGGCACCTGCGAGGTTTTCTTACTCGCCAAATTGTGCGTCGGCGTTTTTTTCCCCCTCCCTCTCGCAGCTTCCTTCTCCTCTTCTCTCTGCAGACCGCCGGCTCTCTGGGCTGCTCTGACCCCCTGTCTTCTGCCTCCGCTGGCCCACTCCGACTCCCAGCTCCTCCTTTCTGAGAACCAGGAAGCGGCTTGCCCTACTTACACCCAGTCGCGGATTGGCTCTGCCAGGGCTGGAGAGGAGACCGCCGCGGTGGGCAGGGCACAGGGGGAGGGCGAGAAAGGACAAGAGAGGGGTCCGGCTCTGGCGTGATAGGCCAGAGGCGGTGTCTGTCGAGCTGTCAGCGGCGGAGGGAGGAGAAAGGTGGACAGGTTTGGAGACCCCGCTCCTCCCCCTCTCTCCTCTGGGCATCACCGCGCAAAGGTGAGCAGAGCAAACTGGGCGCTGAAAGCAAATTTAAGGATATCTGCCTACTTGCGCAGGTCACTTGTCATAGGCGCAGGTATTTTGAGTCGAATCATTGCCCCTCTCGCCCTCCTCGTGACTCAGCAATATCCCCCGAGAAGTCAAGTAGAGGTGACCAAGGGGATGGAGCAGTGGAAGTCAGCCAAGAGAAAAGGTACCAACTCCAATTAAAGGCAAGGGCAGATGCTGATCGATGATTCAAGTTAAACGGAAACGAATATGATAAATGAAACTCGTATAGAGGATGTGTCACATCCAATGTGGTGTCTACAAAGGGCAACTGTTAAGGGGACTTTTTAAAAAATGACTTTTGGTGAATCGGTGAATCAGTTAAGAGAGAGAGGAGGGAAAAAAGGAAGTATAAGCTATAATCTACTGAAGTGCAAAACACAGCAACTCATTTATGAACATTTTTTTTCCAGAGAAAGAATAGTGGGGTATATTTTTTCTTTGTGTGTGTGACACAGCCACAGACGCTAAAGAGCAGCCTCATTTCCCTACTGAACTTTCAAGACTTACGTATAAACCTGCGCCTCGTGTTTGAAGTGGTTATGGGAATCACCTCGCTCTTTCAAAGCTTCGGTCTTGTCCTTGTCTGCTGTAGCTCCCGGTGTGTGTCGGTGGGTTTTGTAGTGAAGGTGCAGGAAGTCTATATATATTTTTGTGGTGAATTCTGCCAGCCCAACCATACCCCCCTCCTCCAACCTTAAATCTGTGCTTGTGCTGCGGTCGTGCTACCAGAATAACACGTTACGCGCTACATAAATGCACCTTATTCCCCACCTAGGGCTGTACAGTAGTCTAGAAACGGAGGATCGGGACCTCCCAAAAGGCTTTTTAAAAAGCTGCTGCTTCAAAAATATTATTACTTTACCTTTTCTATTATTTTAAAAATCATTACAACATGTAAAGCCCAGTTTCTGAATTTTAGATTTTATTTAAAAAAAAAGAAAGACAAAAATGAAACTTTAAAAGTCTTCATAAAGAAACCTGTCAGGTGAGATTATTTTTATTGATACATTTTAATGTTTTGGTGTGGTTACAGCGGGGTATTTTATAACCTGATCATATGTTTTGGGTGTACAATCCTTTACAAATTTTCAATGTCAGCCTGGTAGATTTAATAGAAATTCATCTGAAAAGGAGTTTTACTGAGGTACAAAACATTCCTTAGGTACACCACCTAATCTAGAAACATTCAGGGGAAGCAGTCTGAGAAGGCAGCATGTCTGAAAGCCTGTAAGACAGACAAGCTGTTTTAATATTGGAGATAACATTAAAGCATTAGAAAGAACGGCCCTTCAGTCCATCTATATAGGCTGACTGCTGTTACTGTGTTTTATAAAATAATGAGGATTCAAATAATCAAAGATGCCTTCGGAAATAGCCTGTTAGGCTGGTTTGTTTCCAGCAGGAAGACTTCCCTCTGAGTCTATTTCAGAGCCAAGCGGCAATTACAAGTCCTATTTATCCCCCCGCCTCTATTCATGGCTGGTAATCCAGGCTGGTCTGCCTTTATTAACCTCTGCTACACTCCTGGCTCCACACTGGTATCTCCTCTTCACTTCACAGACTCCTGTCGCTTTATTGGCTGCCCTGTTCTCACATGTCACTCTATGAAACATATTGAAACATATCCAAACTACACATATGCGAATATCTCGCAGGGATGCTCGTTTTTCCCACTGCTGTGCTCACCTGATTATTAGAGCGTCGTCGCCATCTAGTGGTCACTTCATCACCGGCAGGCTCAAGTGTGCTGAACTGAGAGCCTCCAACCAGAAATCTGCTCTGCTTCATTGTGTAAGTGTATAAATGTGCTTAGAAGCACATTTCCATCCACAGCCTCCAGCCTCACACCTCCCTCTCAGTTAAAATGCCAGCACATGTGCGAAAAAGCTGAAATATTTACAGTCAGACACTCATCCATTTGCTGAAACATTAATGCTGCTTTGTGAGATTCTGCAGGGGCTATTTATGAAAATAATAACAAGTGCAAATCCAATATGTTAATGCCTCTTAACTTGTAGATGTAGAAAAAATAATTCCCTCTCTGTCGCCCACAGAGGCTGAAGTGCTTTTGAAAACCTCTTGGACTCTAATGAGAGGGGAGGGAAAACAAATGCGAGAGCAGAAAGTTAGCAGGTGTATCAGTGGGAATGTAATCCGCCCTCATGAAGGCGGATATTCATTTAGTTCCTCTCAAGAGAGGCAGAGATTTAAGTGTCCCCACATTCACAAGCTTAACCTTGGAAGTGAGTGTGCATGCCCTCTGCGGAGAGGTACAGGATTAGGGTTGGGGATCCATGAGCAGCAGGCAGCAGCAGCAACAGAGCTAGAGTGGGAGGCAGAAGAGAGACACTTCACCAATCATTCATCCCACACAGGTAGAGGTTGTACTGCACAGAGCTAGACCTGAGTCACCAAACCTTCAGTCCTAAATCCTCAGAGATCATGTATGACTCCAAGGCTGAGTCACAGGGGTCAAGTCCAAGTCGGCTCTCAAGCGATACTCTGTGTACGGATAATCCATCCAAGTAAATTTATTCAAAATAAAGCAAAATGCCGGTTGGTGGCAGTGATAGGAAGCAGTAGTTGATTTAATTTTTGTGCTTGAGTTGAATTTAAAGGCAAGTTTGGAGTTTGTACTTTCTAATTTCTGTATCTTGAATATAATAATGTAAATCTTATAATTTACTGACTGTTGTGGTTACTAATTTTAAGATTTTACACAGAAAACACGCAGTTATCAAATCCCAATCTGAAAAAGAAACACTTCTTAATTGTTAATTGTTTATGTTTTATACAACCACTTTATTAGGTACACCTTTGTAGTACTGGGTTGGACCTCCTTTTGCCTTTAAAACTGCTTTAATTCTTCATGGCATAGATTCAGCAAGGTGCTGGAAACATTCTTCAGAGATTTTGGTTCATATTGACATGATAGCATCACACAGTTGCTGCAGATTTGTCAGCTGCACGTCCATAATGGGAATCTTCTGTTCCACCACATCCCAAAGGTGCTCTACTGGATTGAGATCTGGTGACTGCCGATGCCATTTGAGTACAGTGAAATCATTGTTGTGTTCATGAAACCAGTTTGAGATGATCTAAACCAGTGTTTCCCAACTGCCATAGGTGTGCCGTGAGAAATGATCAGGTGTGCCATGGAAGATTATCTGGTTCCACCTGATTAGTACTCTAAGCGACAGGCGTAACGGGCGGAACAATTACATTCTCTTCCATTAGAGGGCAGTACAACTACCTGCTCTAATTAAATAGGTTGCCAACTGCCATTAAACAGAAGAAGAAGACGAAGAAGAAATTACACAATAGTCATGCTGTGAGTGAGACAGCGCAGCGCGTAATAGCAATAGATAAATATTTGAAAAGAAAAAGTAGTCAATCTGACCTGGGTCCTGGAGAAAACTCCGACCAAGATGAAGGCCCTAGCATGAGTAGTAGTCAGAAGAAAGCAAAAAAGGTATACTGGGGACAATCCGAGCCAATCCCGCTATGCCTGGTGCGCGGGGAAAAATGATCAATATTCTTTTTGTGACATTTTTGTTTGGTGGTGTGCTGTGTGATTTTTCTAATGTGAAATATGTGCCGTGGCTCCAAAAGGTTGGGAAACACTGATCTAAACTTTGTGACATGGCACACTACCTTGTAAAAAGCAGCCAGCAGAAGATGGGTACGCTGTGATTTGCCACTAAAATCCGGAAAAAAAATAAAAATGTGTGAGTTTCTTACCCCAGTATACAGTTTAAGTTTCTTATCTAAATAAACAGCACATATAATTCTACCATCATATTAGCTACAAAGTTTTGCCTGTCAAATGTGTCTGATAAAACCTAAACAAACCTATGTTATTGTTTTTCTTTTCTATGTGGTATCTGTTGCATTTCAAAGAATGGCCACTTCTAGATCTACCAAAAATATCCAAATTTCCCAGTAAGGCTGAAAAACATAAAATGATTCAATATTTCACATAAAAAATTATTGATTTGAGTAAAATAGCGGGGTTTTCTTGGTACTAAGAACCAAAACCTACTTCTAATGAGAATGAGATGATACCTTTTTTTTTAAACTGGAGGGACATTTTCAATCTACAGTTACAAAAAATGAGTAAACAAGACAATTTAAGTTTTAAATTTCACAATTTATGGAAATTATGCTGCTGCTTTCCTGAACACTGTCTTTCTGGGAGTGTGGTAAAAGATTTTAGACAGCATTTACACCTTTATGATGGAAAAAAAAATCACAATGCAAAGTATAATTGAAGTGTTCTATGAAAAAAAGAAAATACGGAAAATCTGTGAGACAATCTTTTTGCTTTCGTTGCCAAAACAGTTGCGTGGGAGTGTTTTGACTCCTGGCTACAGGCCCAGTCACAGCTCTGAGGATGATTAAACAACACATGTCCCCCCCCAAAAAAAACAACCCTCCCTTACTGTGGAAAGTTCACTGTTAACAGTGTAAAGCTTTTTTTTTTGTTTGTTTTACAATTTTGTGGCACGCCAAGTCACAACAGCAAATCAAGACCCTACAATAATACAAAGAAAACAGAGAAACCCATCATATAACCCTATATGAGCAAGCGCTTTGGCGACAGTGGGAAGGAAAAACTCCCTTTTAACAGGAAAAAAACACTATAACTTTAGTTCAAAACAGGTTTTAGTTATGAATGTAAAAGTTCTGCTTAAATGGTCTGAAGGTCATGGATTCCAAATAGATTCAAACCTAAATCAACTCTGTTAGACTGAACACACACACATACACACCCAGTAAGCTCACGACTTAACACACTCGACAAGATGATACCTAAATCCACTTTATTCTTACATCCAGATATACACCATCATCATCATCTTGTCAGCATCATCATCATCACAAGCAGAATCATTCCTCTCAGTGTCACACTCATGATCATCAGTTTGACAGCACTATTAGCCGTATTTTCTTTCCAAAAGCTAAAGCTGTGATAAATAAAAAATAAAACATTTGGTCCTTAAATATATCATCTAGGCAACATGGTATCAGGGATTAAGACAGAAATGCCTTGTTGCTACGCACAGAAAACATCAAACATCACTGGAAACTGTGCTGAAACAGTGTCATAGGGCGACAGAAGAAGGAGACCGCTAATTGAACATGAGGCCGACGGTAGCAGAGAGTAAAGTGTCGGGCAAACTGAGAGAAAAGGAGTGAGTCTGTGAGCGTCAAAGAAACAGTTAGCGACCAGAGCTGTAAAATCAGATGAAAGGCAACTAGACAGACACGAGATGAAAGACAAAGAGACCGAGGAGTGAGGAAGCACACAACAGACCTACAGAGAGGCACGTATTTACAGTACAGGGAGACGGGTGGAAAAAAAATAAATCAAGTGAACCACAGTGCACAGCAGAGCAGTATTGTGTGTCACACACACACACACACACGCACACATGCACACACAGAGAAGAAAAAATACAATTTACAGAAGCTGTCAAAGTGAACATGTAGATTTAAAAGGTTTGTATTGTTCGAAAACTAAACACCACGCACCTGGGACAACAAAACTACAAGTGGACTGCTCCTAATTTTTCAAATTCATATGAATAACAACTTTACAGTGCTTTTTAAACGCTATATCAGTATAATTATTATTATTCTGATGAGAAAATATTACACTTTGGTGAAGAATGGGAGGCAAGAGGGAGTTGGAGCTGGAAACAAGAAAGTATCTGCTCTATTGCCTTCATCTTGTCATCATAACAGACTTTCCTTCAAACAGGAAAATGATTATTATCTTCCCATATTCATTATTATTGTCAAGGAAATTTCCTGTTTAATTACTGAAAAAAAATATTCGCAAGTATTGCTTTTTTTTCCCCCATTGGCTTCTAATATTTTTTTTTTCCAGACTCACGGACATTGTTTCCTTCCTGTTTTATTGTGTCGATACACTGCAGCATATTTCCACTTCAGCTCCCCAGCTTGCTCCAACAATCACTAACACAGATATGTATGTATACATTTGGATGTTTTTTCTTTAGACTCTGCCTTATCAACCACTCTGCAGGCCCCTAAAGTCTTTCTCCTTGATCTTCAATCGATGGCTTGGCTGTGAGTCGCATGAACACCTAATGTTGTAAGACAATCACATCCTAGAGTGAATGCAAACATGTACCAACTGTCCTCGTGAGATCACGGCTTGTCTGGTGCCAACTCTGACACAACTCTGCATATCCATGGCTCTGCTATTCAGGCATCCGCCACAACACAAAGTCCAACATTTTATGAGGTTTTCCTCCTCATTTTTATTATATTTTTAATTTTTTTATGTTTTACATGTTTGCGGGCAGTTTGTGTCGTAGTCCCTCTGAGTCTTTTCTGCTCGGTGACAGCTGAGGGTCTTTTTGTCCACCTTTAGGGGAGGTGGATTTGGCAGGGGAGTCTGCATGTGCTGACTGTGTGTGTGCAGTGGTGGATGCTTGTGTGGTCTGGACAAGGGTGGAGCGTGTATTGAGTTTTGAGGACTGGGTAGGGGCAGCCATGGTGCTTGGTATTTGTTTTGGGGGGTTAGAAGAGGCTGGCTGAACACAAGGAGAGGTGCTGCTGCTGGTGGTAGTGGCGGTGGAGGAGGAGGTAGAAAGAGAGGGGGACTTTGTGGAGCTCTGGTTTGGACATAAAATTGTTGAGCAGGAGGTTGTGGATGTGATTTGTTTGGCAGTGGAGCTTGGAGTGAGGACAGGAGATGTTTGCTTTATGGGATGAACTGAAAACGTTACTTTAGTTGGAGCATTAGTGCTAGCAGGTGTTAGGGACAGAGTCGAAGTTTGGGTTGGGGTGAGAGGTGAGACCTGTTTAGGGATCTGGCTTGAAGTGGGGGCTCTAGCTGAGCTGGAGACTGAGGGCTGGAGACAAGGTGTTGGACTGTGGCATTTACTCAGGGAGGGGACAGATGTAAGAGGAATGGGAGATGAGGAAGGTGTTGGGGTGAAGGTCTGGGTAGGGGTACCCGGTGTGCTAGTTTGAGTAGGCGTTTGGGAGGGGGTAGATGTTCGGGTGCGGGTTGTTTGAGTGGGAGAAGGGACTGGAGTCAGGACGGGGCTGGCACCAGACAATGGAGAAGCAGATGGTGGTGTGTTGGATGCCTTGGCTCTTGGGCTCTGGGGGTGGGGTGGAGAAGATGAAACCAAAGAGGAAGGGGGAGAAGAGGACGTGAGTGAGGATTTGGTCCCGTAAGGCTGAGGTAGTGGAACAGGGGTAGAAACAGAGGATGGAGGTGGTGTGGAAGATGGAGAGGGAGAGGACGAGCGGGAGGAGGGTGTAGGAATTGGTTTGGGGCGAGGAGTTGAAGAGAGTGACAGTGGGCTTGTTCCTGCTGATGGAGGGGTGGAGCAGAGAGGAGGAGAGGAGGAGCGGGAAGGGGTCATTGGGATTGGTTTTGGTCGAGGTGTCTGGGAGAGAATGAGTGTAGGAGATGAAGGAGTGGGTGCAGGAGAAGGGGTGGCAGAGGAGAGAGGGGTATGCTTTGGAGGAGAGGAAGATGCTGGCACAGAAGATGTAGAAGGCATGTGTGCAGCTGTGGCAGCAGAGGCAGTGTGAGCTGCAGACTGTGTGTATACAGCCTGTGCTATTGTGGGCTGGAGAGGAACTGTGCTCTGTGCTTGTGTTTGTGCATTAAATGGCATATTTGTCACCAGCTGTACTGAAGGATTAGAGGTCAGCAGGCCTGCACTGCTACCCCTGGCTAATTGCCCCGCCAGAAATGGAGCTGCTAGCAAATTACCGCCAGAGGCCTTCCGATGGAGAGGAGGGTGAGGCTGCACTGCAGCCCAAGAGCGATGAGGCAGGGTGGGCTGTGAGGCTGACAACAGCCTGGCCTCCTGGGTGAGTCTACCCAGTGCTGGGAGACCCTGTGAAGTGTTTCCTCCATGGCGTAACAGAGCCTCTTTCGCCCCTTGCTGAGCTGTAAGTGAAGTGTTGCCATCTGATGGCCCACTGGAGGCAGGCGGGTTGGTGGCTGGTGTTTTGTGGGGAGGTGCAGCTGGTCCTCCTCCTCCAGTTGGGGTTCCAAGAGATCCAGAGATTGCTGAGGGATGATCTGCCTGAAGTCGGAGGCTGTAATGGAGATTCCTTCCTTGTTGGACAGAAGTTGGAACAGAGGAGACTGAAGTGGGTGGAGTTTTAGCAACAGGGGGCGATGTCACCCCACCAGGAGGGCCCATAGTTGAAGGGGAGGCAGGAAATCCTCTTGGTGACAAGCCACCTATTCCTCCCATCGCCATCATCCCAATGAGAGAGCTCACAGAGGGGCGAAGGGGCTGCAACACAGGAGCACGAGGAGGAGAAAGAGGGAAAGAGGAGGAGGGAGAGGGGGAGATGAGAGGGGAGGGCAGGTAAAAAGCCCCTCCAAGAGCATGCTGCTGCTGCTGCAGCTGCTGAAGCTGCTGCTGTTGCTGCTGCTGCTGGTGCATGAGGGCAATGGCTACATTACTTGTGGCAGCCGCAGTCTGCAGGGGAGCATGGACCAACGGCGCCCAGATGACAGGGCGCGGCCGAGGAGACACTGTGCCGCTTCTTCCAGCGGCAGCAGCGGCCGCGATGGCATCCTGCATGGCAGGCATGCTGTCGTGTTTAACAATCTGCTGCACCAGCATGCTGTCACAGGAACCCAGACCTCCTGCTGTCATACCTCCACCTCCTGGACCCCCTCCCCCCCGGCCTCCACCACGACCCATGCTGCCACCAAGAGAACCGCCCTGGGACGACTTCCGCGTGAGCATGGAGTTCTTCCTGCCTGTAGAGGAGAAAAAGAAAAAGCAAACGTGAACAAAATAAAATCTTCAACAATGTCTTTGTAACCTGAGATACTGAGCTTGACAACACTGAATGCCTAAAGGAATGATATCTTTTAAAGAAGGTAAACCTGCCACGTAGCTGGAGTTTTAGCCTCAAGCGTTTTCCCATTTTTGTTATTACAGAGATTTCTAATCCTTAATTATTTCTACTTTTAATTCTTAGAGCTTGATTTCAAAGAGGACTCCTGATCTTTCAGGTGTTTGAACAATCCTAACAAAGGGCCTGTGATAACTGCAAGTATTTGGTATTGTCAGTGTTGAAAAACGAATGTATGTAGCAATCCAAAAACCACAAGTTACCAATACGGTCCAATCTGTCAGCTGCGACAGTTTCAAAGGCACGTCGCATCATCGGGTGTTCCTCCAGAACCTCATTGAAGCTGTCCACACTGAGAGAGTACAAACGGCAATATGTGTCTGCTCGGACACTGGCTGTCCTCCGCCCTCGAGTCAATAAGCAGATCTCTGACAATTAGATGACAGCTTAATGAGTATAATAGGGGAAATTGCAGTATATACAGTAGTTCTGCAAAACCAACCACTGAATAAACTACTGTTATCTTCTGCTTCTGCTCCACCCTCCAAAACCTTCTCATTCTTGTTTAACGAGACACCAAAACATCCTCACCTCCAAAGTAAGACCCATCACTCAGCTTGGTCTCCTTGTTGCCACGGGTCAGCACACTGACGCGTCCGTGCTGGATAAAGTACATCTTTCGTCCAACTGTGCCCTCACGGATGATGAAGTCTGACGGCTGAAACACTTCGAAGCGGAGCTTGGTCAGTACGGCTGTCACAAAGTTGGGATCAGCGTTGGCGAACAGTGGCATGTTAGCAACCAGGCTGCGGCAGTTAAAGCTGACTATCTCCTAAACAAAGAGGAAGAAGGGATAAAGACAGGAGGGAGTGCAAGTCAGAGATCTGCTGCAGGCACAAACAGAGCATCTGCGGGATGTATGTGTGATGGTGTGGGTGTTGGTGAGTTTATTACCTCTTTAAGTGGCTCACTAAGTTCTCCCAGGATGTTCTCTTCATCGAACATTTTTCCCTGGAAGCGGTGCTCGTAGTACTCGTGGATCTTTTGCCGAACATCTGCCGGTAGCTTATGGAACGACATGTACTGCTCCACCTGCTTGTACTGCAATAACGAAGGCACAAACACATTCACTTTGACAGAAAAGTACACTCAGACTGAACAAATACATTCTTTAGAAATTTTACCTCAAATTTTTTCCCTTTAAAAAGAATCAACCTTGAAATGTGACCTCAGTTTGATATGTTTGTGTTGGTGTGTGTGGGTCAATGCCTCAGTGGATACTCAGACAGTGAGATGTATGTTAGATAGTAAACTGTCATCATCACTTTACACAGTCATTGTGAGGTATAATGCTGAACAGCCATAATTTTCAAATGTATGAATGCTGACTCACAGCTCCAATGGGAAGTTAGCATCTCTTTAACACTGTGGGCATTTTCAAGGGCATAATATTGTTTTTAACTGTACTGTATGTGAATTACCCTGATTCATTATATGCCTATTTTTATTATGAAGAAGAACTTCAGTGATTTCAGACACCACCTTCTTAAATAGTTTATCTTACTAGAGTGTATTTCCAGGCGTTAGAAATATGTTGAAATGTTTTTTCGCCTTTTTTTGAACTCTAGTTTATCTCATGACCCCTTTTTGCTAGGTTCATCCCCAAGCTGGAAAGCATTACTGCGGTGGTTATCTGACTTTTTTTTTGGCAGGCCCCTCTATAGGAGGTAAAAAAGTTCATGCTTCCCACAGTTTTTATTAATCATTAACAATAAAAAGGACCTATTTTGAATTCTAGTAAAACAAAGGTCACTGTGATAACTTTAGCCAACTCTTTGTTTTTTTCCAACATAAATCACGTTTATTAAACTTGTTTTCTTCCCACATTTTTCTCACAGTGATCTCCGCTTCCTCTTGCACTGGCTTCATGCTCTGCAGTTTGTGGTTTTGGGCTCAAATGTAAGAATTTTGAGCCTTTTTTGTTTCATTTAAAATTGTGAATCTTAGCATCAGCATTCAAGTACTTCAGGATTAATAAACTAATTAATGCAGAGACCAGCCTACTGCTTATAATAATAACTGAAGCCCCAGACAAAAATACACTGAACAAAGTTTAAAGTCTGAACCAGGGGAGTCAACCTAAGGAGTGCTGACTAGAACCGACCCAGCAAAAGATCCAATCTGACCACCTGGATCTCTTGTAGATCTACTTAGTCAGAAGCACCCACAGCCATACGACACTCATAAACAAGCGTCATATTTCACCTTTTCCTGATATTGTCGCCGCGATGAGTCTAGTGACTGGATCAGAGCGGTGGCGT
>VVHJ01064956.1:16939-27244 GCA_015107715.1 Tylochromis polylepis
TCAGAGCGGTGGCGTGGCCGATGAACATGGCATAGCAGGTGGCGCCTACGATCATACTGAGCATGGTGAGCCACACATCAGTCATCCCCTCAGGAGCCTGGGCACCGTAACCGATACACAACATGTGGCTCATGGCTTTGAACAGAGCATAGGAGTACTGCACACCCCATGTGTCATTCTATGAGTGGGAGAGGAAGAGAGGAAGGGTGACAGAGCAGAGAAATAAAAGAAGTTTCAAACGTTAATTACAAAGACGCTGGAGCCTTGAACTGTTCTTATTTTAGTCGGGTTACAGGAGCGTTTTCCCCTCTGAGTCGCTCAGCCAAACCATTTTAGAAAATACAGCTGAGATCATAACATATTGCAGGAGAGCAATTTAACTGCCAAAAGCCAGTGTGCTGACCAAAATCATAAAAGTGAGCAGCTGCGCTACATATAAGACAATAAAAGGGCCGTCATCTTGCATTATTAAATAAATGTTCTAAAGACTGACAATAAAACGAGCCACCTCTATGTGTATGTGTGTGTGTGTTTGTGTACGAGTTCAATTATACTAAGACGTTAATGGTCCAGTGGACAAGGGGACCTTCTCTGGGGAAAATCCCAGCATCAGTCTGCTTAGCAACCATCACACAGGCAACTGCAAGACATGAGTCAGCTGAATATCTGAGTCTGTATGCCTTCATACAAAATCTCCGGCAGATCCCAAGGCCTTCCACTGATTGAGCTCATTCACACCTACACCTGATCTCTGGGAGGTTTTTAATTATAGTCAATCTTATTCCAACTGGACATGTTGCTGCATGAGCCGGTTAACACAGATAAGGAGCAAAGCATGGCAAATCTGATAAACAGTGAGTCTTTTCAGAAGCAGCGGTTTGCTTTAATCTCAAACAAATATTGCGCACACTGTTCAAACAATCCCAGATAGGATTCATTCAGCTCGCCCCGAACGTCACGTCCTGCGTCTGTTGGCCTGACAATAAAGTCGTTCACTGAAACATATTAAAAATAACACAGAGACTCACCACCATCACGTTCTTGGAAACCCAGCAGTCAGGAGGGAAGTCCTGCAGCATGGGGACCAAAAACTGGAGACAGCCGTCCCAGTGGCACAGCAGCAGCATCATGCCAATTAGATTTACTATCCTTACCATAGCACTGGCAAGGTCATAGGTCATATGGAAGATCTGAGAAAGAAGAGGATGTAAAAATAAGTGTGGTTAAAGAGAGCAAATGGGGATTTAGGTTTTTTTATTCCCAAAATCCTCTTGATCAGCGACACATCTAAAACGGGGGTACCTCTGCCTTCCAAGCGTGCTGCTTCATACAAAAGGGGCTTGTGATGAGTCATGCCTTAAATATTAAATCTTTTCCACAAATATCTGTGTTTGTGCTTCTCACCTCCTCCCACTGGTGGATGTAGCGGATGAGCCTGGACAGGCGCAGGAGTCGAAGCAGGCTCAGGATTTTGGTGAAGCGGACTATGCGTAGCGCCCTGGCCGTCCTGTAGACCTCCGAGTCCAGACTGTCCACCATCAGGAAGATGTAATCCACCGGGATGGATGACACAAAGTCCACGAGGAACCAGCTCTTCAGGTATTTCTGGCGAATTGCCCTGATGTTAGAGTGAGATGGAAGACCAGTGTCATTCCTCATTTGGCAGTCTAGTCTCGTGGAAGAGAGTTCAACATTTGCTTGGCATGAAACCCTCCTCATAAATATTCATCAGGAACACAGTGGGATTTGAACAAAGCTCTGCCACTGGCCTCACATCACCTTTTCACATCTCACACATTAATTTGTTTGAACACAAACCCAGCAGATGGCCAGAAGAGCAAATTTAAATTTATGGCAATGGGCCTGCTGCACTGATATTCCAGACAATACACACAGACATACACATAAATGCTCCTTCTAACCTCGGGTCTAGTAATATCTCAGTGTTGTCTTCCTTGACAATGCCGGTCCTGAAGTTAAGGACCAAATCGACCATGAAGAGAGTGTCCGAGACCACGTTAAAGATGATCCATGAAGGGGTGTTCTCATCTCGAAAGAACGTGATGCCCACTGGCAGGATGATTAAATTTCCCATCATCAACAGTAACATCAACAGGTCCCAGTAGAATCTAGAAAGATAAAGATGGAGAGTTACTCATTATTTACCTCTGTTCTCTCCATCTTGTTTCTTTTTTTTATTTCCTTACATTGTTTTGTTGTTTTAAAAGGTTTGCAAAATAGCACAAACAGAATGTAAAATATAGGCAAAAAACCTCAAGCTGCTGTTTGGGATGAAGATAGCTTTGTACACTTTGGCAGTATCTTAACCATTTGAATATGCTGACTCACATACTCATCAGACATGACCCAAATCTATATTACACTTTAATTCTTGGCAAGTTTTTAGTAAAAAAAAAAGAAAAGAAAAAGAAAAGATACAATGATGTAAATCATACAGTGCGAATGCTAAAAATACCTTGCAACAACATGAAAAAGACTTGCATGCAGTGATAAAAGGGCTTTAGAAGCGTTTCGGAAAGCAAAAAAAGAAATATTAAATATTAATGTAAGTGAAATTTCTCTTTTTTCTTCACTGGGAGAAATATAAACTTCCTCTATATGTATGTTCAGCATAAGTCAATATTACTGAAATCAGTATCAACTTGATTTTACAAACAGAGACACCACGGTTATATTTAACAAAGAGACACCGGAGCTTTGTCACCTGTGAGCAGCTCAAATGATGAGCATTAACAGAATACCCAAAACTGAACAGGATTAGTATTCACTGTGACTGAAATCTGCATGTGTCACTTTGTCAGTTTTCTGGAGTGAACCCGCTTATAAGTTCTTTGTGATATGACAGTGTGGTGAAGTATACCAATCACATATAACATTTTGACCACCGGCAGGTGAAGTGAATAACACTGATTATCTCTTCATCATGGCACCTGTTAGTGGGTGGGATATATCAGGGAGCAAGTGAACATTTTGTCCTCAAAGTTGATGTGTTAGAAGCAGGCAAAATAGGTAAGTGTAAGGGTTTGAGTGAGTCTGACGAGGACCAAACTGTGAGACAAAAAACGAATGGGTCAGAGCATCTCCAAAACTGCAGCTCTCGTGGGGTGTTCCCAGTATGCAGTGATCCAAGGAAGGAACAGTGGTGAACCAGTGACACACTCATGAGTGGCCAAGGCTCACTCATGCAGGGGAGTGAAGGCAGGGCCGTGTGGTTGGATCTAAGAGATGAGCTGAAAAGTTGATGCTGGCTCTGAGAGAAAGATGTCAGAATTTGTTGGGTATAGGGCTGAATAGCCACAGACCAGGGTCAGGGTGTCCATGCGTACTCCAGTCCACCAATGAAAGTGCCAACAAGTGAGCATCAGAACTGGACCACAGAGCAATGGAAGAAGGTGGCTTGGTCTGATGAATCATGTCTTCTTTTACATGGTGCATGTCTTGTGCATGTGCTTTAATATATGGCATCTGGATGCACTATGGGAAGAAGGCTGGCAGAGGCAGTGTGATGCTTTGGGCAGCATTATGCTGGGAAACCTTGAGTCTGTGTGGACGTTACTTTGACACTTACCACCTCACTAAGCATTGTTGGAGACTATGTATACTATGGTCTGTATTTAATCATTAGTTATTATTAATCTCTGGCTCTCTTCCTCAGTGTGTCTTTTGTCTGGTCTTCCTCCCCTCCCACCCAACTCGTCGTGGCAGATGGCTGCCCCTCCCTGAACCTTGCCCATCTTGGTGTCAGATACCACAGCACACCTTCACTCATCAAGGCATGGACTCTAGTGGGAGCCCAGACCCATGCCTTGATGGGTCTGGGCTTCTTTGGCTGCAAAAGGGGGACCAACGCAATATTATGCAGGTAGTCATAATGTTATGTGTGATTTGTGTACAGGAAGATGACAGAGCATAGAAAGACAAATATATTACACATAACACTTTTGCTTCTTCTATTGTGATGAGTCAAAATGCCTACTGTAAAAAAAAAATTTTTAAAAAAAGACTGTATCCTGCGCTATATGTGGTTAATCTTATGTTTCCTCCATATTCATTTTTAAAAAAGTTGTTTGGCTGAATCAGGGGGCTGTGTGTCCATGTCTTCACATTGTGTTGCTCCACGTTGCAGAAGGCAGAGCCAAAGCATCCATGCATTTTTACATTCCCATCCTGAACATATAAACTTGAAAAATTGGATTCAAAGGAGCGCAACTCCGATTCAATTTTACATTTCCATAAGTTCAAAGAGACACATCAAAACAAGATTGGTCAAAGTTGAAGCAGCTGAGGGCAAGATGGGTATCAGGAGTCTTAAAGCTTTCTCACCGGCTTGTTGCCAGTGGATTTTCTAGAACTTGTTAAACACATTTCCACCATATTAAAAAAAGAGAGAGACTGCTGCTAGTGATGAAAAGCTGCTACTGGCACAGTTACACAACATAGGTGGTCGCAAAGTTGGAGGGTCGGATGCAAGCGCCTATGGGAGGTGTTACTGCAAGAAATTTGCCACCATTTTGATAAAACTTCAGTGAAAGCAGGAGAGGCTTCTTTGTGAAAAGCAGGGTCCAACTTTATGTAATATTCAGTTCTCCAACTTGCAAACTGAGGAGCAGTTCTCAAAATGCAACTGGCCAGCTCTTCACATTAGATCTTTCCTACCTGATAAACACCCCAATGTTTTAAAATTCACATTTCTACTAAGCAAATAGACACATTCAGTTTTCTGTAAGATTTAAAAAAAAACTGTCATAAAGTCACCAATGTGTTGGAACAGGTGTTTGCACATGTTTGAGAGCAGACAAGGTTGTTGTTTTTTTTGGTTTTTTTTAAATAAATCTGTTTCTTTAAATAATCTGTGCTTATTCAGTCGGTGAGCCAGGACAATAACAAGTGCAGTCCTCCTGGTAAAATAAGTCAGGCTGTAGTAGACATGAATGTTTCCCTCAAGACAGTTTCATCCTTTGCTTTGGCAAGATAAAGTACCTGTGCTTCATACTAATAAAACAAAGCAGAAGTGATTTGAGAAAAGGAGGCAGACAGTGAAGAACAGAGGGAGGCAAACGATCAGTAACCTTAGGAGGCCTCATCAATCTGAATGTCATGCTGGAGGACTCCGTGATGTAGCCGTCTCGGAAAAAAAAGCAGGCGATCAGTCATGTCATTCGGATGCTGAAAGTGATTAAACTATGACAGAAGAGCCGATCCAATCATCGGGAGATGATTCGTGTCATCTCGCTCCCTCGTTTCTGCTAAGCCCTTTAGCCAACACGTTATCAATGACTTGCTTATTCTTGCATCCTCACGCTGTCTCTGTCTCGCTCATTTACACATACAGTGTCTCTTTTTTTAGAGAAAGTACACTCAAGCTCTGCGGTCGATTGCTATGGAGCACCAATTTAGTAACAGAACCTCATGGTGTGATGCTACCACTAGACTGATGAATATTAAGCATGCATGAGTCATCGCTCGGCCCCACACACTCTTCTGTCTGACTTTGTCACTTACACTGACAGATGTATCGCTTCATAATCACTGGCAACAAACATACAGGGATTATTTACAGCAACATGGTCGCTCTTGCAGTTGTCATAGCAGTGAAGGCGATTTATTCCTGACCTGGAGAACTCGCTTTGTTAACTCTAACTGTGGGGTACACGTCTGTAAATTACATCATGCCTGTAAAAAAATATGAACCATAATGCTGTACCTAATAAAGTTCTGATGGAAAACCTTAGAGAGGTTATTTTTAAAACGATTAGTTTAACATTGATGTGTGGACTTTGCTTTTTCCCTTTTAAACCAAATTAGATACTTAATAATGTGTCTAGTGACTAACTGATCAGCATAAAATAATCCTCAACCAGTGACTAATCAATTATCCAACCACTGATAATTGATTAATCGCTTGGAAAAACATTGCTTGGACACAGTAATAAATGGTTGTTCCTCCTCTTGCGATGCATTTAATCATATCTATATCAATATTATGTCAATATTTAAATTAAAAGATGTAGGCGCCCTGAAACTGACTCCCCAGTAAATTTAACTTACCACAGTCACTACCTCATGACTCCTTGTGGTAACACAGAATTTTCAGTAAAAAGACGAAAGTCACAGGGAGCGGGGTTGGGAAACAAATCAGACTGCTAATTAACTCTGACACGTTACCGAAATTAAGTTATAGTGATAAAACACACAAACACCATGGCTGAGTGAATTCATATATAATTCCATTATTTTGCCCACTGAGATTTTCTTCCTATTAAAATATTGTTATGTATCACAGATGACTGTGTTACCATGAGTATCACAGCATAAATATATTGTGACATCACTGTTATTGTAGGCAACATATTGTGATTTTATCATAATGAAGATTATGCTCTGATTTCCGCACCTAATTTACAGATTATGGAAAGTATTGTTTGTGGCAGCGCTGTATTATTGGTGGAAAATACCAGTATATATACAGTGTACAATTTTTTAGGTACACCTTGCTAGTACCAGATTGGACCCCCTTTTGCCTTCAGAACTGCTTTAATTCTTTGTGGCATAGATTCAACAGGGTGGTGGAAACATTCCTCAAAGATTTTGCTCCATGTTGACATGACAGCATCACGTATGCTGCAGATTTGTTGGCTGAACAGCATACAGGATGTGGTGAAATCTCCTGTTTCACCACATCCCAAAGGTGCTGTATTGGATTGGAATCTGGTGACTGTGGAGGCCGTTTAAATACAGTGAACTCATCTTCATTTGTAAGAAAGCAGTTAGAGGTGATTTGAACTTTGTGGCACAGCGCATTACCTTGTTGTAAGCAGATGAGTACAGTGTGATCATAAAGGGCTGGGCATGGTCAGGAACAATACTAAGGTGTGTTTAAATGATGCTCAGCTGGTACAAAGGGACCCAAACTGTGCCACACCATCAAACCACCACCATCCTGGACCATCATTACAAGGCAAGATGGATCCATGTTTTCATGTTGTTTATGCCAAATTCTGGCCCTACAATCTGAATGTCTGAGCAGAAATGGAGACTCATCAGACCAGAAAACATTTTTCCAACCTTATGTTGTACAGTCTGAGTTTCCTGTTCTTAGCTGACAGGAGTGGCACCCAGTGTGTTCCTCCTCTGCTGTAGTCCATCTGCTTCAAGGTTCAACATGCTGTGCATTGAGAGACGCTCGTTTGCATATCTTGCTTGTAACAAGTGGTTATTTGAGTTACTGTTGCTTTCCTATCAGCTCAAACCAGGCTGGCCATTGATCTTTCCTACCTCCTCTGAACAGGCTCCTCTGAACTCTAACATTTTGAGGTACTTGAATATATTTTAATGTGCATTTGCTCCTTGAGCTATCTAATCTCATCTGTTTTATTATTTGTTTATTTCCTTGTTTTTAAATGTATGTACAGTACCAGCTAACAACTCACAATCTGAAATGTTACATGGTGACTTGTTAGCAATTCACCTGAAGAAATATTCCTCTTAACATCAAGGTAGTTTCTTTTTTCTTATTCCTTTGATGAAATAAAACTGTAAAATTCATGTCTGGCCTATTCTGCTAATGGACTGTGGCTCTTGTATTTGCTAATGCTTGAGTACTTACTGAGTACTTACTTCTGCTTCTCAATATAGTACTTACCCTTCCGGGAATGATATATTTCTCATCTTTAGCTTAAGAAAATATATTTATTCTTGCGATCTTTTATCTATCAGACAAGTTTCACAGATTTTAATGTGGATTTTATACATTGTTTTGGTTTGCTGAGTAACACACCAGGTGACACTGTCAATGTACACTGCACATTATTCTGCTTCTATGTACTACAGCCTACTGTTTCCATGGGGATGTGACAGCTGATTCAAACCTGAATGAAGAAGGGAAGACCCAAGCAGACAATAAGATGTGAGAGCCAAACTAAAAATCAGGATAAATACCTGACAAGACCTGGTTTCTGATTTTCCACCTGGTGAAACACCAGGAGCTGTGTATTGTGCGGTTCATTCGGGTATAAATGCATGTAGTGTGCACTTGTGAACTTTGCACGCACATGCTTATACACACACAGGAATTGCAAATGCAATCAAAGCTGGTCTCCATAGCCTCATCAGTATTCCATTTTGAACACGAACAGGTGGTGGAGGGTAACCGACCTGTATCTACCTGCTCAGCTGTTGTCATACCAAAAAACGAAATCTACTGTAATTGAGGCCAAGTGTCTCCTGTGTCACCTGTGATTGGTTCCCTGCTCACAGTTGGCCAGATGTCAGCTCCTTGCAAGTTTCCACCCATCATCCAGCCCAGCACATACAGACAAACAAGGACAACTGTACATGTATCAGCAGCATCCCTGATTCAACACGAATTCACTCTGCTTCTATTTCTAACTCTCCTCGCCCTTCATCTCTCACTTTGTATGCTTCTCGTGCCACAATGTGTATTTTCTTCACCTATTCTGCCCCTCGTTATGTATTCTTATAGGTGCAGCAGCAACACATCTTTTCTTAATGAGGTGAAAGGTGTGAGAGCTTATCAGCAGACTCAGTAATGACAGACCAAATGTACGAGCACAAGCACTACCACACATTCTAGTGGCTGCCAGGGCCAAAACACATAAAGCAGCTCTGAAGGTAATCTGTCTTCTTGTCTCTCACGCCTCAGCCTTGCAAAGTTCCTCTTCAGGTAGTTAACAGAAAAGTTAGATGACTGAATAATGCATAATGCATACTCAACTTGCATAATTTAGAATGTCATAAATAATTGACTAAAATTCAATTGTAATTCTGCAACGGGTGAATTAGGACTATTAAACTTGTCAGATGTCTTGGTTGAATATCAATTAATGCAGGACAGGCTGAGATTCAACGAAACACAAACCCATTCACAACACCCTTCATCCATCCTGCCCCGCCTTCCTCGCTGACTACCTACATCACATTACCTCTGAGCAGCCCCATAAGAAGCACTTGTGAGCGATCATTACATTGACAGACAATACAAAATGACAAAGTCGGTGTGTGGCTGTGAGTGGTTGATGAGACAAAAGTGGGCCAGGAGCCTTGGGGATCAAGTCATCCATTGTTGCTGCAGTCTGTCTGGAGATTATGAATGCTGCCTCTCCCTTTGCTGTCCATCTGTACATTTTAGGCGCATGCAATTATGGAGAGCAATTTTCTGTAAATACCTGGCCTATTAACTCATAAATAATAATGCGTATTTAACATATGCAATGGTGCATGCAGTCTAGCCTGGCGTGTTAAGGATAGCCTGCCAAGCACTCATGAAGTTTTTCTCCCATACTTGCCTCCATTCAAAAAATTGCATTAAAAAACAGCCTAATGAAAATCCACTGTGTTTCCCTTCAATTCAATTCAATATAGCACCAAATCACAACAACAGTTGCCTCAAGATGCTTTATATTGTAAGGTAAAGACCCTACAATAATACAGAGAAAACCCCAACAATCAAACAACCCCCTATGAGCAAGCACTTGGCAACAATGGGAAGGAAAAACTCCCTTTTAACAGGAAGAAACCTCCAGCAGTTTCAGGGAGGGGTACCTATCTTCCACAATCCATTAGGAATGAGTAACCCAACCCAGGTTACTCATTCCTGTTCTAACTGTTCAGCTCAGGCGGCAGAAAAATCCTAATCCCTCTGTAAAGCCACCAACAGGGAGTGCTGTGCTCAGTTAAGCCACTGTTCACATGAAAACACAACTTTTTACCTAAGTTACATGGAAATGGACATGCACCTTTTGTCTATATTTGTAAAAGATTATTTCCAGGAAACAACAGGCTACTGTAACAAAATGTTCCTCTTAGAAATGAAAGACCAGCCATTGTAGCATTCTGTCTATCTTGGAGACCTTATCCCCTAATCACTGCTCTTTCCATGAGGACCTGTAACTGTGTCTTTGTTGTACAACCCCACTTTAAGCTTCATCTTCTCCTCTAACCCTGATGTAACTTACTATGCACTACTGCCGTGCCCCGGGAATGTAAATTTAGCCTCCTGCATTTCTTTCTCCTTTCCCAGTTGTCCTCCTCCCCATTTCCCCTGTTAACAGCTGAAGAGGCTGCTGAATGCATGATGTGTTTTCCTTTTCCTGTCTCTCTCTCTAGTTAATTGTCTATCATTATACTTCAAGTGTGCTCTGTAAAAGTGAGCACGGATTCAACTTGCTTTGATCCACATTTCTCAGAAAAAAAGCATCATCTGTCTTGAAAATGCTACAAGTGGCATTTCATTCACAAACCAACATCACTGTGACCAGCTGCTGT